>RJWT010014092.1:0-21288 GCA_004365215.1 Cuniculus paca
ACTTCAGTTTGTCTCTTACCCTACATTTCTTGCTATTTACAATGCTTGTAAATTCCAGATAACTTGACTTTTTAAAAAGTAACAATGAAGAGTATAATTAGATTTTATATTATTCTCTAATCACTTCAACTAATTTATTAAAAATTATCCAACTTTAATAACATATTCATTAACATCCTTGAAATATGTTGATTATAGATTATGTACCACTGTGATGAAATCCAATCTGAATCTGACAGTCCTCTGGGATTTCTTTCTTTTTGATAAACAAGATGAGCTGCTTTCTTATTTCTGTGAAAGAAGGCAATGTCATTATCAATATTTGGAAGGTAACCAAAGAAACTGCTAATTTCTTTGAGTGTTTGTCTTTTTTTTTTGTACAGGGAATTGAACTCACGACCTTGCACTTTCCAGGCAGGCATTGTGCCGCTGAGCTATATCCCTGGCCCCTATTTGTCATATTTTGTTCTGGTTGCTATTATCGTTTCAATTCTCTCTCTCTCTCTCTTTTTTTAATGTATTTGTATTTTTATCAAAGTTACTTAGGGACATAGTTTACTGTGGCAAATACTTTTACCAAGTGCATGTTTTTAAAAAATAGAGATCCCTGTACATTGATACTCATTAGTCCTGGTGACAACATCTTTCAAGACTTCCTCTTGAATCTTTTATGCATCATATGAATGCATCATTCCTATCCAGAAAGCATATTATTCCTTCAAGTAGGAATCCTAGAAAGCTAGTCATATACATATGATTTAGAAGTAGTACACAAGGGAAGTGCAAGTCTTTAATTTAAAAATCAACCTACTAAACAATGTGCAAACAAGTTTGCAAAAAGAAAATTCACGGAACAAAATTTCAATATCACTACCCCAACCAACTTTAAAATTGCAGTAGGAGAGCCTTAGAATTTTTGAGGAAAAAAAACCTATAACATACAATGTACTGTATCAAAATATTTTACATGAATGACACAAGTATTCTGAATTAAAAAAAGTTGAACAGTGTTATGTAATAAATTGATGTTTTTATGAAAAAAATTGACTTACTGTTAACTACTAAAACTTGATTCCTTTTTATCTTTACTTTCATTTATTATTAAAGTTTAATTTTTATTTTTAATTTTTTGCATTGCACAGTAGACAGTTTTCATGTCTTACCACTCAGATGCTTGATGCTGAGCATTAAGGATTGTGATAGGATTTATAATCTGAACAAAATCAAGGATGGAGGAAAAGTTGTGACCAAATAAAGAGTATATTGCAATAGATTAGAGGTTAGATAAGGCCGACATATAATATACAAAGTTTGTCTAGTAAAAAGATGTGCAAAGTACGATTTTTTTATTAAATCATCTCAAATACAGATATCATTCTGAATTCTAACTAAGAAGAAAGTGTTGAACAGATACATATATTAGCAAAGCAACTCCAGCATTATTAAAGAAAAACAAAAACATAATGGAGACACAGAGCCCAGATTTCCTACATATTTTTCATTAGAAATGAAGCAAACCCAGTTAGGGAGATCGAGACAGATGAATTGATTAATTCTCAGATGGAATCAACAGTACATATGAACCCATGAGTAAGTGCATTCATCTGTCTTTGGCCTTAAGGTTTAAGGTGCTCATCTCCTTAAATTTTAAAACATTGGAAAATTTTCTATTACAATATTATAGGGTAAAGACTGCATCAACTACTTCAGATTATTTCTGTGATGAAAAACACAAAGACACTTAGCAATTAAAAAACTAAAACTACTGCATTCTCTTTTCATTCAGTCATTTATTGCTTCATTCAAAAAAATGGAGGGGGCGCTGACTGAATACTGTTATATGTAAGACAATGTGTGTTCAGTAGTAAACCCAGTAGACATATGGGTGATCAACAGAATGCTTACAGGTGAGTAAGTAAAAATATTACATGCAAATAATCAAATAAGCAAAATAGTGTATGCTAACAAGAAGGAATGATATATTTAATATTTTTCAGGGGATGTTTGGAATGTGAAGATAAACTCTCCATAGCTTTCGCAAAATACTTGACACAAACAACTTAAAAGGAGGAAATGTTACTCTCAATCACTTAAATTTCTTCCATTGCCTTTCAATACTACCACAACCTGGCCAGCAACTCATTCATATATGGACCTTAGGAGGGCATTTTAGATCCAAGCTATAGCATCAAATAATAATAAATCTTCAGGAAAAGACTCATGATTGGAAATCTGAAGATGGTGAGCATTAACTTGGGTAAATCAAAAGGAAGGAGATGAGTACCCCAAGCAAAGTGCACTTGTTCCCTTTGCTTAAATTGTTATGGCCATGGTGGTCTGAAAATCTTGCTGATGAGTAGCTGACCTGTATGTCCAGACACTTTTGGCATAAGATATCTTAGTCATTTTCTCTTGCAATTAGCTCCAACTGACAGTAAAGAATTAAAAGACGAACTGAAATAAAGTGATTTATAATGACTCAACAGACTGTTTTTCACACATGTGAGTATGTGTCTGGGTTACTTTCTCATTGCTGAGACAAAATACCTAATATGCACAAGTTAAAGGAGGGGAGATCTATTTGGGCTGGTAGTTTGTAGAGGTACTAGCCTGTAACCAGCAGGTTCCAAGGTAGGGAGACATGGCAAAGGGCATGACAGAAGAGAAACACTTCATGGCATGGTAGCAGGAAGCAGAGAGACAACAAGAGAGGAAGAAAGGAGGTCTATTCTTTTAGACAGTAACTCCAGTGACCTTCTTCCTATGTCGCATTTGGTTCTAAATTCATCAGTGGAATAAACTACTGATAAGTGTCACAACCCCATGATCCATTCACTTCCCAGAAGCCCCACCTTGAGTGCATGAGGCTTTGGGTGGACATCTAGACATGGACCATAATGGCATGCATTTGAACGAACCTGTCCGTGCACATCCACATATACAAATCATGGCAGAGAAATGAGGCTACAGACATCATAGTAATTTTCAGTTACTACACCTTGAATTTTTAAATTTCAAATTACAAGGGAGGTTAATTATGCATAAAACATACTTCTCTGTCATTATACAGTACAACAGGTACTTTACTCATTTATTATCAAATATAACTAATATTTATACTTGGATTTTACCTGAGATTTGAAAAACATCATGAATTTGAAAATACCTGACATTTTTCCTAGTTCTTATGGGAAAATTTTGATTTATTATTACCAACTGGGCTTCCATCCATTTATTTTAAATTTAAAGTATGAGTCATTGAGAAATTCCAAAATTAGCTGGAAAGCTCTTCTAGAGAGAATAAACGTAATAGAAATAAAACACACCACACTTTCTTTCTTTTAAACAGAGCTATTTGGATAAATTATCAATTTTTACATTAGACAGAGCAAAATTCATTTGATCAAATCCCCATGTTTTTAGGATGACTGGCATCCTGTTTGTTAAGCTCTGTGTATGTTTCTTCTAGTGTTTTGTGCATTACAGTCTCCATTGTAGGACTACTGAATAGCATAGAAGAAACTCATACTTAGTTCTTTAATTGTAAATAAACATGATGGAATTCTTTTGAAATGAAAAATAGTCTAAAACTTATCACAGGACAACAAGGACGCAGTTTCTAACACAAGTGTAAACTGTTCTTCCATTTTATATTTCCAATTTCATTTAAGTCCAGCATGTGGGAGAGGAAAAATAAAATCAAAGAGGCCATCGTCCACTTTTTTCATGATGAGAGATGAAAATTAACAATAGAAGTAGAAGATAGATTCAGGAGAACGGAATAAACAAAATAGGGAAGGTTTTGTTGTAGAAGCATGGCAAGAATCTTCTACTCCTGTGATTAGTTCATATATTTCCACATCACTACTGTATCAAATCAAATCAGATTGAATTATGTTTTTTCAATAAAGTCTAAACTTTTAACCATGGACCTTGAATGTCTCCACCAATTTTTTTCTCAATTTATGTAACTAATTTCATTTCTTACTTCCAAATCACTGCTCATAGTTCACATATTCTTACTCAAAGTAGCAGAAACTCACATGGAGATCATTCCTGTAACTTAATGAAACTTATAGTTTAAATAAGTGTCGTGCAATTAATACTAATTACTTGAAGCCTTCCCACATGGCATGCATCAACCATGAGCCTCAGAGGAAGGTTACTCCACCTGGAACCAAATCACAAGGCTTTTGGTAAAAGCAATCTCAGTCCCCTGGTCAGGTCCTAAGTCCCAGAAAAACATTCTACTCAATTTCCACCCCTGAGATCCAATGAAAAATTTGCTAGGATGGAGGGATTGTTTGGAAAAAACTTCCTCATTCTAAAACTAGTACACAACTCTTTCTCTGAACCTTGTTGTGTAAAGAACAGTGCCATGAATCTTATTACCATCCTGAGAAAGAAAGGTACAGGTCTAAGAGATGGAAATAAACCATCTATTTTACACCACCACAGATATTATTGATCAAACAACTTATAAACCAACTTGTCTTTGAATTTCTGTTATGTCAAATAATATATTCCCCTGCTTTTAAGGCAAATTTCAGTAATGTGTTAATTTTTTAAAGTAAATATTATCCTGACACAATAAAAATATAATTATATTTAGCTGAGAGCAAAGAATATTGTTTAAGTAGAATAAATGTTTCCATAAGAATAGGGCCTCTTAATCAAATTATTATTTCAAACAAAAAATACTTTCTTTGATGTCACCTATACATTCCTTGATGGTCTCAAGAAACATAATAATATAAGATTCTAACCATTTCAGTGTACTGAGTCATCAGCCTGTGCATTTGAGATTCGGCTAAAGAAAAAAATAATAAAAAATAGGCTATTCAAAATTTCACTGGGAGAGGAAACAGATGTTTGTAAAGTTCCTTTGCAACAATATTTTGGTGATATATAAAATAGAAACACATGGATTGAATTTCCCATAAATTAATGCTTCAAGTAATGAAAATAGAGAATGGTGTTTTTACCAAAAAAGATATCATTCCTCCCAAAATAAATCAATTGTCTAATTTTTTTTCTCACCCTACCAATTCACTATTAAAATTTACAAAAGTGTTGCAAGTAGCTAAAAATCAAGTTGTAACTGTGTGTGGAAAATGTAGCAAGTCACATCAGAACATAGAATGAGCAACACAGGCTAGGTGGGCAACCATACCTCTGCTCAGAATTAAACCCAAGCAAACCAAAACTCTCCTCTGATTCATCAGTTTGGAATGTAGTTTTTAAGAAATGTTTGTCCAAAAAAGAATGGTTAATTGTTTTAACTTTTAAATGTTTAAGTCGATGCATTATTTTTCTTGTTTTGCAGGAACAATAGCCAGAGATTATCTATTGCTTTCAGGATATCCTCCCGGGGTAGGTCGGCATTTTGTAGTTCATAACCCATACACAGCAGCATAAACAAAATGAAATTCAGCCACTGTGAAGAAAGATGTCAAAAGGACTTGCTTTCTCCATTCCTCATTACTGTCATTTACATTTTTTCAGTAACACTTTCTTGAGTATATTTCTTGTCTTGAACACTCCTAGGTTTCTTAAACAAAACATTCAAACAACTTGAGTTTTTTTTAGTACTATTAATTCAAACAGATAAAAATTCACTCACCAATATATAGAATCATTCAAGTTTAAATTTTTAAGCCCAGAAGTTACTGTACTCCGTGCAGAAAGCACAAAGGCAGCAAAATGGTCACCATGCCTACCTCCGTGCTTTTTCAGCTTTTGAAGAAGAAGTAGAAGTAAACAGATTATAACTCAAACTATGTGTAGAGTTCTTACACAGGAGATTCAAGACTTGGTAAAATCAACGACCAGGAGCACTGAGCTAGTTTAAAAGGGTTCAAGGAGGACTTCCCAGGAGAGATTATATTTAAGCCACGTTTTTCAAATTGTGGCCTGTAAAATCAATTTAACAAATTGAGTACAATAGAAGAGAAACTTTGAGGTTGCACTACACATGAAAAATGTAAGTGTGAATGTCAGTACTATAATACAAAATTTTTTAGTTGTATTTGTTGTAATGCAAAAGAGATCTAGGTTTTGATGCGAAACGTAGTTTTTAAGATCTATCAAGATGCAAAATTTGAAAATTCAATGGCCTATTTGAAATCCAGTAGCTCAAAGGATTTGAAAATCCAGTAGGCTATTTGAAATCATAAAGAATGTGTGAAAATAAAGTAGACAAAGATGAGGGTTAAGAGGTTTCCTGGCTATTGGCTCTCCTATGCTCTCCCACAATGATATGCTACCGCTGTAAGAAGCCCAAAGTAATGAACCCATCACATCTTGGACTGTAAGCTACAGAACTGTGAAATAAAACAAACCTTTTATCTTCATAAGTTAATGACCTCAGATAACTTGTTATAGCAATGTGAAGGCGATAGAATTCTCTTATTGAGTGGAGTGTTCAAAAAGTAATCATTTGTTTGACAGTATTCATCACTGTACTATGTCCTTGCTAATTTTTGCTCACTCGTCTTATCAGTTACTGAAAGAGATACATTGTTATCTTTGATTATATTTGTGAGTTTGTGCATTTCTTCTGGAAGTTTCGTCCATGTTTCCTTAGAGAATTTTAAAGCTGTCTTGTAAGGGTGAAAATATTTAGAATTTCTGTTTCTTGTTTAATTGACTTTGTTACCATTGTGAAATGAAAATCTTTGTATCTAGTAATATTTTTGTCTATCCCTAGGTTTCTTACATTAGTGGTTGCTTGAAAATATTACATCTTTAACTTAACATAACATATCTTCAAACAGATGTTACCAGAGGAATTCTAAAATAGTATGCATTTGTATTTTCCCTCCCTCACAGGTTTATTTCCACATATTACATAAGCCATATATTATGTTTTCCTTTTCATGTTAACTAAACTATAAGTGCTTTGCAGAAATAAGTCAATAAATAGTTGGAGGTGAAGCAATACAAATGTACATGAAAAGGCAATATTTTTATCTTGCAATTAATATTGTTATTAAGCTTGAGACCTAAATGTCCCCCAAAGCCTCAAGGTGGGGCGATGGGAAAGTGGTTGACTCACAAGTGCACTATACTCATCAGTAAATCAGTCCCCTGGCAAGTTTATGGTTGAATATGCTGATAGAAGGCAGGGACAGATTAGAAGAAGCCACTACCGTGGGCATGACCTGGAAGGGCATGTCCTTGTCTCTGGGCCCTCCCCTCTCTGCTTCCTGACTGACCTGACTTGAACAGCCTTCCTCCCCAGACCATTTCAAAATCCTTTTGCTGCTTTGAAGCCAGCACCATGGACTACAAAATGAGCCCAGAGCAATCTCTTCTCTAATTTTGAGGTGCCAGGCATTATGACTCAGCCATGGGACAGTGACAAAAACAATAGCTTTGTGTTCCTCCTTCCTAAAGGATTTGATGGAAACATTTTTTAATATGTCAAATGAAGTGAATGAATGTGTTTTAATAGGTTATTTGTTCTTTCTGTTATCTATGTTAGTTCTGGGTCACTTTTGATTGATTTTCTTCCTTATCATGGGTCATATTTTCCTCTGTCTTTGTCTTAGCTGATATAGTTTGATTATATGCCAAACATTGTGAATTTTACCTTGTTGAAAGATGAAAGGTTTTTTTTATACACACAAATAGAGGATGTTTGCATTCTAAAAAAATGTATTATAGTAAAAGACACATTACCAACAGGGAAATGCTGCAGCTCTTTAACATGCTAGCCTTATTTCCAATTCCCAAGGAACCAATAAAAGCAGTCTATACCCTCCAAAAGGATAAATGGGCCATAGGACAACAAGGAATGAAAAAGGGACATTAGTGGAATTTAGGAAACAAACTGATCCTTCCCCATGGGATACAATGGAAGGCTATAAAAACATTTCATGATTCCTTCCCTATGGAAAGAGATGCTACATTGGAAATGATGATTCCAGTTTTCACAGGACTAAGGCCAATGACAACCCCTGAACAGGTCTTCAAATCTTGCTCACTTTGTGCCTACAACTCAGACAAGCCCAACACACCTCCTTTAGTAGAACCTTCTCAGAGGAGAGGGACATATCCTGTAGAAGATTGGCAATTGGACTTTATGAACATGCCACCATGTGGAAGATATAAACAGATGTTAGTCCTACTTGACATCTTTACAAGCTGGATTGAAGCCTTTCCTACCCATTCAGAAAAGGCTACAGAAGTAGTCAAAGTGCTTCTTAAAGCACCAGTTCGGACTACCCTACTTTCTCCAAAGTAAATATGAATCTTCTTTTACCTGTGAAATAACTCTGAGAGTGGAAAATGATGTAGGAATAAAGTAGCATCCCCATTCCTCCTGGTGGCCTCAATCTTCTGGAAAGGTAGAGAGGGCCAACCAGACCCTAAAACAAACTCTGACAAAACTTCACCAAGAGATGTCTGAGTCCTGCTCCTAATGCTGCCAATATCACTCATGAAGATTCTTAACATCCTCAAATCTGGGCTAAATTTGAGCTCACTTGAGATGTTATATGGGAGGCCATTTCTGTCCTCTGATGTGATAGTATACTCTAAGACGCTAACAGTATCTCACTAATCTGGGCCAAGTACAACACACTATCCAAAAGTATGAGTACAGAGTCCTGTCAGCTCATGACCAAGGAGGACCACCTACTGTCCATCCTGAAGACCAAGTGCTTGTAAATCTTGGAGAGATGGGACACTTCTGACCACTTAAACCTAAAGTGGAAAGTCTCCTTCTCAGTTATCCTAGTCATACCCACTGTAGCAAAGGTGGCAGAGATAGATAACTGGATTCATCTTTCTAGAGTACAACCAGTCCCATCTGAACTGTCTGAAGAACAAGATCACTCAAAATGGGAGAGATACCTTTGTGAGACTCTGAAAAACTCAAGATTTCTCCAGTGCCACTACAAGAAGAGTGTAAATTTGACCTGTTCCTCATATTTGAGGTAATAGTGAAGGTCAATGGTCATTGTCTCTTTTCTCATTGTTCTCTGACAGGTTTTTCTTTCTTCAACCCACTCAGTGAGCCACAGGGAGTCTCCCAAAGTAGTTGAAGAGCATGTAATTCCCCGTAGGTGGGGTCGACAGCCTCTTCCAGCTTGAAAAAGCTACAGAAGACAGAGACCTCCACTTCCTCAGCATCTGCTAAAGAATTTTGGGGTTTGTGTCACTCGGGAATTCAGATAGGAGATTCGAGTGTTACAAAGCTGGCTGAGGAAGTAGACATGACCTATTAATTATGAGATCCCGGACACACGGTAAGAACAGTTCCTAAGTCTCTATGCATGGATTTCTTGAAAGAACTTGAGCAGGTTTTCAATAGTATGGCCTAGACCTGATGTCAGCCTGAGGTGTGGGATCTCAGCACTACCTCTCAGGACCCATATGTAGAAGTTCTCATGGGTTTCCTCAAGATTTGGACACCTCAAAAGGATTCAAGTGCCAAGAAGAGCTTGCCATTTTGGCTTTCTTCATAGTAGCCTGTCCTGCTTTCTCCAGTTCTCTTGCTGCTTTTTCTTTTTTTACTTAGTCCAAACTCACCCTGCAGAGCCGGTTTCTCCCTCACCCTTCACTTTTACTTTATCAAATAAACAATGTCGCTACTTAAAAAAAAAAAAAAAGGACACGTTGCCATTAATTCCCTTGAAAATACTCCCCCTTGCCTCGAATACACTTATTTCATCATTCTTTGGACTTTCAGAAGCAGTTCTGGAAGTCTTTCATAAATGTCCTTAGGAGATATAATAAAAATTACAGTGAATGCAATGCTGAGTGCCATCCAAAGTAAAGGCAAACTCATAAAAAGATTACGCTGTGTCCTCATCCACCTCACTCACCAGATTTAAGACTGTACTGCTTCTGGATCTTTCTCAAAGTCAAGTTGACCATGAAAGGTAAGCATTGTAATGGACTCAGGACATTGAGTTAGTCACAACACAACTAGTTACACTCACAAAAAGACTTCAGAACTCCTACAGAAAGTGGCACAGATGATGGAATAATTAATTATACTTTAAACAAGAAGCACTATTTTGAAGCAAATTAAAGGCAATGGGAATTTCGTTACAATGAATGTAAACACTCACTGTATATTCTGACCTCGTATACCTCATTTTTTGTGAGCTTCATCATGGAACAATTCAGTTACAATTTAACAGTTCAACTCTCTCAGTCTTTTAACATTTCTTTGGTAGAACCAGAGTAGCATTTAATTAAGCCATCATTACTGCCAATTTCTGAGGCTAACCACTTCTGAGGATTCTAACAAATACCAAAAATTGTGGTGTTTCCACTCTGACTTTTTGGAGCATCTGGTATTCCCTGTATGGATATTAAATGCTATTTCCTCTCATTCCTTTTTAGTGATTCTTTTGCCCGCTAAGGTTAGAATCCCCGAATACACATTCTAATCAATATTTTACTGATTTCTGGAGAGGGCCTCCTGTGGATTTCCAGAATTCTCTCTGTCATATTCGCAATACTCTGTCCTATGACTACTCTCTAGCCTCTTAGCTATTTTCAAGTTGGCAAGGCAGCCTGGTCCGATCTGGATTCCCTCTCCCTAGTCCATTACCTGAAACTCTTAAGGAAGTAATCTGGGACAACAAGAGCTCAGTTCAATTATTTTGCCTGGTGATGTTCTGATATAATCATGCCATCCAACACATGTCATTCACTTATTTGTTTTCTTTAACTCAGTAATAAAACTTGCATGTTATTTTCCACATTGGTACATGTGGGATTAAGTCACTTTCAAGTTACTGAATAATATTCTGTTTTTTTAATACAGTATAATTTTCCATCTTCTTCCTGATGAACATTTTATTTTTTCCAGGAATTTGCTATTATAAACTAGATGTAGTGAATGCCCACATACTATATGCTTCCTTATGCAAATATGATTATTTCTCTAGGGTAGAGAATAATGAATGGCATTCAAATTTTATAGTCAAATTATTCTTCATGATGCTGTACTAATTACACTCTCCCAGGAAATTGCAGAGGCACTATTGCCACACAGCTCCACATCTAATTAATATTTAAAATATTACATTTTCAGTTAAACTTATGTGTTAAATATCATTCATAGTTCCTCTCCACTACAACATCTATTCACACATTTTTACATTTTCCATTGAACTGTGCATTTCCTTATTTTTCCTAGAAGGATATGCATATATCGTCACGCATGGCTGTAACACAAAGATGCACTCTGAGTGGTGCATCATAAGGTAGTGGCACTATGGTTGGGACATCATACAGTGTCTTTTCACAAACCTAGATGGCAAAAGTCAATCACTGGACATTTGACATGGCTTCTTGATTTATGCCAGAGACAGAGTAAATGAGATGTGTGAGGTGTTGGGAGCATAACACAGAAGACTGCTTCACAGTGTACTTTTATAAGTATGAGTCCACCCTAAGGTAATAATAAAAGGAGTAGCATAGCACAATAAAAATCCAGTAACATTTATTATCATTTTCAAGTATTAAGCACTATATGTAATTGCATGTTATTTTCTTTCATATGACTGGCAGTGCAGTGAGTTTATTTATGTCAGCATCACCACAAACATGTTCTCTAACAATTATGAGCTATGATGTCACCGGGTGGTAGGAATGTTTCAACTTCATTGCTATGGTATGGAAACACTGTCATCAACATGTTCTATTAGTGGACACAATGTTCTGTGTTGCATTAATAAATATATTTACAGATATAAAATAATTATAAGTGGGTGCAGTGGCATACTTCTGTGATCCCAGCACTCAGAAGGCTGAGGCAGGGGGATCATAGCAAGTTAGAGACCAAGCTGGGTTACAAAGTGAGTTCACGGCCAGTCTGAACTACATAGTGAGACTCTGTCTCAAAAAGACAATAAATAAATAAGTAAATAAATAGTAAAAGAAAATGATTATAAAATATGTTTTTATACTCAGATTTCTACATTCGTAAGTACGTGTGAGAAAGTGATAAATATTACCAATATTTTCACTCAGAATTTCACTTTTAATGTCTGATATAATGTTTTGCTTGCTTGACAACATACTAAGAGATTTTCTTCTGTTACATTTTGGGTTTAAATTTATATATTTCCATTTAAAAACATCAAAATATATATTCGTGAAAGGTGTACACTAGAATTGTGAAGTTTTTTTAATCCTTCAAATGTATAGGTAACTGCCTCCCTGAAGTTGATTGAGCAACCTATCCTTTCTTCATCAGGTTGAAATGTCCTCTTTGTTTACAATATTCTCAGTGATACAGCCAAAGCTTTAGAAGGATTTCACTTGCTGTTTTAGCTATGATGCTGTGAGGTAAGCTTAGTGGATAGTATTACTATCTCCCTTTCTGTTTGAAGAAATTGAGGTTCAGAATTTTTACCTAAGGTTAAGTAGCACTCAAGAAAGCCTGAGTCTATCCAGAAAGGATGTAACCAATTTTGATATCATGTTACAGATAAATAAGCATTGAAAAATAAATCAAAGAACCATAATATATTCTACCTTTAACTTTTTGTAAACTGTTTTATGGATAACTTCAGTTTTGCCAAAAGACTGATATATTTCGGTATTTAAAAACATCAGTATTAATTTTGAGTTGGCAGAGGTAACCTAACCAAATACCATTATGTTTAGTACTAAGAGATATGCCTTTTAATAAAATTACTGAATGCAAAGGAAAGAGAAAGAAGAAAAAGAAAGAAAGAAAGAAAGAAAGAAAGAAAGAAAGAAAGAAAGAAAGAAAGAAAGAAAGAAGGAAAGAGACGCAGTAGGCATCCAAACTCCAGGCATTGGTCTTCAAATCCTGAGTTCTTTTCCTTGCTCCAGAGTCATACCCAGCTTGCTCCTCTCACATCTTGATTGTAGTTTTTAAACCACTTCGAGATCTGGACAAAGTGGTTCTATGTTTCTACAAACCCTAACTAATCTCAGATAAATTTCGATCTCAGATATTTCCAACATTTGACCATGTGTCAAACATACCATGTTTTTTTTCTAGATTTCAGTTCCCAGGGCCTGGGGACAGAGGTACAAATTTGTTTGCATAATTCTTAAATATATACATAGAAATTAAAAAAATCATAATTCAGAGGTTTATTTTATGTGCACAGTGGACTTCATTCCGTTTCTCTGCAGGTTTATAGAGCTTGAAAGATCCAGCTGAACCGAGTTGGGAGGAAGCATGGAACCGTTTAGCTGCTTCTGAAGAACACAGTCCCAGAAGCGTTTGATCTTTAATGAAAAAGCACCTGAAAATGATTGTGCATCCCCATCCATTTTCACCCATATGTGATTGATGAGTAAGTGAAATGTGGGTTCATTAAAAATGAAAGCAAAGCAATTATAAGGACAGAAATACCAAGATTGGCACCCATTATCAGTCACAGGAAATGGTGTGCTGAAGAAGTATTTGCTTTTCAACTAGTTTCAATCGACTGCAGGCTATGAAATGATAATCCCTGCTTATTTTTTTTCCTGTAAATGTCAGCTATGTCATTTCTGTTTACAGACCAGTGCGTTTCAATCTTGAAATGTTTATTCTTTGGCTCTATTATAGAAAGAAAAAGATTTCCTTAGCTTGCCTCTGGGAAAGCAGTATTGTCTGCATTTGTATTCTGAACTAGACTAAGAGAACAAGCATTGAAATGGGGAATTACTCTATGTGTCTGATTGGATTGCTGCTTTGAGTGATCACAAAAAATGTTTCATGCTAATATAAAGAGCAAGGAAGTGAGAGAGATTATATATACTTCTCCTCTATGTGACAAAGATAATATCTGGTGTATAAAATACATAGATAAATTCTTTGCAGCATTGCTTATAATTTTTTTTCTTAATCTCAAACACTGTTCTAATATATTTAGTTGAATGTCCTCCTTTGGATCCAGATATGAAAACATTGATTATTTTGTACCCAGATTTTCAAAGCCTACCATTAAACATTATGTACCTGATTTGTAGAGAAAGGAAAGGGATTATATGTGCACTACTTCAGTGTATTTCACTATTACAAAGACAGTTTTTCCCTACCAAATGGTATTATAAGACATGTTTAATAATTCTAACCATACCGACAGTTATCTTAATATTGATAAAAACAAAATTCTGGCAAATAAATGAACTCAATCTGAATTTTCTTGGTTTACAAAACACAAGTGTGGTTAAATAATGTCACTTTTGTCAGAGTCTAGATAGATTATTTTCTTGAATGTCTTTTTTGTTGGTCTTTGTATTGTAACATGGACCGTGTATTTGCAGAAGGAAATACTTTTTAATAGTTTATGCTTTTCACAAGTCATCCATACTCACATTTAAATATTTTGAAACTACTGAAGAAAGAAAAATTTACTATGCTATCCCTTCAAATTAAGAGCTACAAGGAACAAAATCATGTCATTTGCAGAAAAATGAATGGACTTGGAGAATATCACTCTTAAGAGAAATAAGCCAGACACAGAAAAACAAGTAGCGCATCTTTTCTCTCATGTTTGGAATTTAGGGGGAAAAAAAAAGACAACATGAAGGTTAAGGGCTACTACTAAAGAAGAGAAAAAAGGGACAGTAAGGACAGGTAATGTTGGGTGGGTATGGACAAAGTATGCTATATAACGTATAAACATGCCACTATGAAACATATTACTCTGTGTAATCAATATACCTAACTTTGAAAAGTGTGTTCTGAATATTGTGGTAAAATTTCTTTAAGTCTATATCCTTTTTAATTTGGGTTTCTTAGTATTATATAGTCAGGATAGACTATGTGCAACTGTTTATCTTCCATGTTTTGCTTTGCTTTATGATACAAATGATATAGGGGAAAGAAACTCTCAACCTACAAGATGTCCAGTATGAGTTCGTGTTCTCCAAAATAGAAGAATGAATTTGAGGAACAACAGAGGTAAAGAGCAGAATATATTTATTGAAAGAAAGCTTCTGTCTGAAAGAGAGACAGAAGGGGTCCAGAGTGGGTTGCCAAAGACTTTGTTTTTTTCTAGGGACTTTTATAGAGCAAAACCACAAGGTGAGGCAGGTCCAAGGTGGGGAAGAAAATGGGTAATTGCAAGGTGAGCATGAGGTGGAACAGAACTGTGATCAACCAATAAGATCATGAGTATAATTGCTCAGGTAAAATTGATTAAATAGGGATCAAATGGGGAAGTGAATCACATAGCAAGTGGGCATGCGTATAGAGCAGGGGTCTTTCTGTAGAGAGTGGCTCCTTCTGGCTTCTTCTGCAGGGTGATAAAGACCTATTCAGAATATCAATCCCTTATGCTTATCCTTAGAAAGTATGTGGGTGCATTCGTTTATCTTTTGTCTTGAGGTCTGGCCCACAGCAGAGATGTTTGTCTCCCCCACAGTTGCAAGGTATCTGGTCTTGTGCACTGGCTCCTTCAAGGGCCCAGTCCTGTCTGACTGCCTATAACATTTCTAACTGTAACATAAATATTACTGTCAACAAATGTTTCAAAACTCAAAAATTTCTTTTGGAAATATATAAATCCTTTTAATGACATTGCAGTTTCTATAAAGAGGTTGTATAATAATTTAGTTCTTTTTGGGAGACAGTTTTTAAAATATGTTTTAAAATTATAAAAGAAGTATAATAAACATTATGCAAACTTCACAATTTCAGAGTGATGTAATTACTGGGCAAGAGGTCGTGGGCATTAAGTTCTCTGATAAACAATGACAGCCTATTTCTGTTACATTTACCACAAGTATTGGAAGGGTGCCCTGTGACTTTGGTCAGGAGACAGGATAATATGGATGATAGTTTTCAGATAAGCCCGAGGAACCCTTCCTCACACTCTCAGAAGCCTCCACCGAGTGATGAAAGAGTTAATGCTTTGACTTTTCAAAATAATTGAAAGAAACGATAGAAACTCTAATATTATAAGTTTATTTTTCAGAAGTCATGCTTTCTTAGAAAAGAAAATAATCCAAAACAAAATAGAATTCAAAGACTATAACATCTGCTTTTGATTTATGGTTCTTAAGTTGTGTAGAAATTTATGCACACAGGGACTATGCTATGTGTCATGTTCCTCTCTCTCCTTTATACACACACACACACACACACGCGCACACACAAGACAATTCACTTTTCTAAATTCTTCACATTCTACAGGTTTTATTCTACTTTTGATATTTAGTTCTAATTCAGTTTTAACTATAGTTTTAATCTAAGGAATTGGAGGCCGTGGATCCACTCCATCACCTTCTTCAAGATAGTTCCATTACCCCAACAGAGATAGGAGCACTTTCAAAGTAGGAAGCATGTGTTATACTTTCTCACAGTAATTCTCTGGTAATTAACCAGTACATGAATAGTAAGTATCAAGACAATATGTCTATTGAACCTGCAGTACATGCATCCCAAAACTGATGATCTAAGAATCCATTTATAAAAATATGTCCATGAACATTTCCCCCTGAATTGCTAGAGATGGGAGCAGCATTTGCATTGGTGCTGTCATTCGGCTATATTGTAAGTCCTCAGCCAGCAGAAAATTATAATTGTCAGAATAAAAATCCTCTTTATTATAGTGATACTGTGGGTTTAAGAATGTTCATATCCACAAAATTTCTCATGAGTCTAAGTGTAACTGTTTTTTTAAAGTGATCATTTTATGTGCCCTTATACAATTTAGTTTCTTTCTCTTAAATCATGAAAATAAGCTGTAACAACAAATTATTTTTATTTTACCCATTCAAATATTTTTTAAAAGTTAAGTATTGATATTATCATGTATTCAGGAATTGAATATAAAGATTCCTGTTGATAAACTATCTTTAACATAAATTACCGACTTGTAAATTTTTAATTCATTTGAAAGTAAATAGAATTGAACGTTTAAATGATTAGTACATTGAAACACCACTGGGCCATAATTATTTGAACTATGTTTTTTTAAAAAGCAGGGTGGCAGGCACTATGCTGGAATGTATAGAAGTTGGAAATTTCACTTCCTCACCTTGAAAGTGTTCCAGAGAGAACTTCATCTGTGTTTACTGTACGAATGAACTCTTATCAAAAGCATTTTCAAGTTTCTTCATTGTGAATAGAGGAAGCGCAGCTCGGATCATCAATGTGTCCTACAATGAAAATTTCCTCATCTGCCAAACCAGCAGATTTATTTTATTTTATCTACTTATTTTAGTAATCACTTCACATGGGATTACCCCGACTGTAGGGCGACAGGCATCAGTTGGACCTGAATTTCCTTTCCTTTCCACAGCCCAACACCAGTCTTACAGCTTTTGCTTTCCATGGAGCATTCACAATGCACATCCATTCACTATTCTACATTCTCTAAATTACCCTGCTTGATTGGACCATCTGAACCCCTCAAACTCCCAGTACCCAATTTTGATTTTTCTCTTTCCCATTTCTGAAACCCTATCAGAGTTATCCCTGTATTATACAAACATGATCATATTCTCTGGCATGCAACCATCTGGCAGCTGACTGTTGCTCTGAAAATAATTTTGACACAGCTTAAGAAATGCTTTACGGTCACATTTATTCTGAATTCTTCTTCATCCTTGGTGTTTTATGCAGCCTCCAAACACTGGTTCCACTCACTTCCCAAGCACCTGGGCTCAGCCAACTCTTCCTGCTATTCTAAACACCTTAAAGCTTAAATAATAACACAAGTTTTCACCTCTCTGAATACATGCACATGATTTTCTCTGCCAGAAAAATCTCCTCCCATCCAAACCACAGCAAGAAAGTTATTTTTTTCAAACTCCACAGAAGATTTTCCAAGTAAAATTTTAGGTAAGGCTGGCAAGATTAAAGAAAGTATTGATTGCATTTTAGTTGCAGAAAAACATCAAACATCTTGTAAACCTACCCCATGTGATATTTGAAACATATACTAAAAAAATTCACTATTTACTTAAAGTTCAAATTGAGCTTATCATTATATATACTACCTGGCAACCTCAATTCTATTCCATGAAGCCAAACATAATTAAATATTTCTAAAAATTTCAAACTACTTAGAATCTAAATAACAGAATTCTAAATGTTCAGTAGTCAAAGAAAAAAAAGAGGCAATTGCAAAGTATTTGAAATTAACAAAGATGAAATATATAAATAATCAATACTTGCAATCGTCCACATAATCTAAATGTAATGCTGCTGAACAAATGTTTTGCTAATCAAATCCACTTGTATGTAATTGGTGTTTCACTATAACCCAATAGCGTTTATCCCAGAAATGTAAGATTGATTTAACATTTGAAAATGAATTGGCATAACTTATCACACTGCCAAATAAAAAAAAGTAAAAACGTATTATCATATGAACAGGTGCAGAAAAACCTTTAGCAAAATCCAACATCTATTCCTAACCTAAAATTTCTCAGTAAACTAGAAATAGAATTTTCTTAGTCTCCATCTGATAACAGACACCTAAGAGTAACCTACAACTCATATCACATATGCTAGTAAATGATCGAATATTTTCTAAGATCAGAAACAAGACATGTTTTACTCATTCCTCTTCTTTTGAATATTGTATGATAAATGCTAGCTTTTGCAATTAAACAAGGAAAAATAAAAGAGAAATAAATGGCATTCACATCAGAAAAGAAGTAAAACTCTTTATTCACATACAATGAAAATCTGTTTGTAAACATCAATGGAATCTATAAAAGGGTCTACAATAAGTGAGTTCAGCAAGATTGCAGAATATACAATTATGAAATATATAAATACAAAAACCACTGTGTTTTTACTTGAGACACAAAAAATCAGAAATTGAATTAAATAGAAATATTAGCAATAATACCATATAAGTTAAATACTTAGGAATAAATTAAGAAAATGCATGCATGATGTTATGACAACAGCCCTTTTGGGAGAACAACCAAAGGCACTGCAGGAGAAACACCTCCCACCTGCATGAGCTAAGACCCCACGATGGCCCTCTTCTTAAAGGTTCTACTCCCTGGCAAGAGGGTTACCCTGAGGACCAAGCCCAGATCACACAGGCCCCTGAGGAGCACAATCTTCCCAAACAATGGCAGAGCTGTATGTGTTGCTATGAATGTATTAATTTTTCTCAAACTGATCTACAGATTTAACAAACTTCCAGTGACATTCTTAATAGACTTTTCTGCAGAAATTGAAAAGTTGAATCTAAATTTCATCTGGGAAACAAAGGACATAGGTAGCAAAAGTGACTTTTAAAAAAGAATAAGCTTTTAACATTTTTCCTTATTACAATGTTAAAAGCTGTTTATACAGTTAAAGGCTTCACAGTATAAATTATTAAACTTTGTTTTACTTTTTTGAACAGTTAAAATCACTCCTATGAAGAAATCAATAAAATGAATATAGACATTTTTCAGTTGTATTTATATGTAAAATATGTTTTAAATTTAGTTTTATTAGCTTCTTATTGGGGAATACTTAATACACAAGCAACTGAATGTATACAATGTGTAGAATTTGGTGAATTTGGACATATGCTAACACCAAGATGCTTCTACCATAATGACAGTACTGGACACATCTGACACTTTCCACAGTTTTCTCATGTTCCTATATGTTTGGTTTTGGTTTGTTTGGCTACTGTCTTGTTTATTTTTTGTTGTTTTGTTTGTAGTAAGATGCATAGCATCAACTTTGTTGACTTCAATTACCAAAGAATAACTATCAATACAGAAAGCAAAACAGATCGAAGTCAAACCAAAAAACATGGAAAGCTGAAAAAGTTAAATCTATGCTAGGTAGAACTCAACATTTAAAATGTTAGCTTTGGTAAAACGTCCAGAATTTTAATATTTTTGTTTTTATGTTTTATACTTTTGCTCATACCTGGAAACAGCCAAGGAGAAAACAGGCAAAGTAGATTTCCAGTGTCTTAAAGTTTCATTTGCGGCCTTTTCTGTATGTTTTTCCAATTTTTGTAAACCATCATCTGAATGACATAATTGACATCACTATTTATCTTTGGTGATAAAAGTAGTAAATATGACCAAAACTTTTGTGAGTTTCAAATTTATGATGTACGATGACAATAAAGCCCTATTTAGACTATGATTAGATTTTGATAATCCAGTTTCTTTTAAAATAATGAATTCCTTCCTGTCTCTCTTTTGTTTTTCAGCAGTTTGCAGGTAATAATCTACAGAAGATCATCTTAGTCCTTAGTCCACCTGTGCTCTGCCAGTCTCCCATCCTTTCTTCCCCCAACAGATCTGGCCCAATGACAGACAGCATTTGTGTCTTTCCATTGAGCAGGACATCTGTGTGTCTTCTCCTAGTAGTCAGGAACTTCAGTGGCCGTGACCTTAACCTGCTTGTGTCATTTCTGCCTAGAACAATGCCTGGCTCCTAATAGACATTCAGTTCATGTTTCCTGAATGGATGTGCTGTCCTTAAAATTTTCTGTCAATACCGCCTTTTTTTCTTGGCATAGAACAAGATGCCATGGAATTTACATTTGTAGAGTGTGTCATGGAAGTAGAGACAAATAAAAGGAGTTGGCGATATTTAAAAACATAAAAATCTCAAGAAACAATTATTCTTCGAAGAAAACATACTCCTGGCAGAGGAGTTTCAGTAAAGTAGTAAAAACTAAAGTGCTTGATAATACTAAAAAATGTAGGCCTTAGAAGAAGGTTTTAAACCTGCTGGGATAAAGCCATGTAAATACCCTCTTCAATTATCCACTTACGTATTGTTTCCCTGGCCTTAGTAACAATTGCCCCGTAACTAGAAACAGATTTAACAACCTGTTAGAAAGGGTTAGTGATTTTTTAATTAAAAGCTTTTTTATGCAAATTAAAATTTTAAAAGCAGATTTGTCCATTCTATTTCTACAGAAAGAGGAAATAGTGGCATTACCTATGGCTAGTAAATGTTAAATAGTAATTTTGGTTTCAAACAAGAAACTATTGCTTGATTTTTTTATTTCCTTATGCTGTTCTCCTCCTGTGTGGTCCTGTTACATCAATTCTGTATTCCAACATATGCCAGGATCATGTGAACAAAGAAAACTGTCTTTCTGGAACCCAAAGAAAATGGAATCACAGCAAACCTGCCTTAAATTTTTCCTTGGAAAACACTCTGATGGAGTTTCCATATGGAGAGCTTATTGGACAATGCTTTTGAGACCAGCTAGTGTAAACGAGGGAGGGAAGCAGAAGAGGGCAGGGATTGAAGTTGTACAGCAGCCAAGTCACAAAATCCTCAGTACTCGTCCACAAGGAAGCAGCACTAGAAAGGCCCGCTGCATCTTCCTGAAAGGAGCATTTCACCTCCACCTC
>RJWT010014093.1:0-21304 GCA_004365215.1 Cuniculus paca
GTGTTGAGTTTTATGAGTTCCTTAGAAGTTTGGATACCAACTCCTTGTCCGATGCATCATTTGCAAGTATTTTCTGCTAGTCTGCAGGCTATCTCTTTACCATGTTGATTGTTATCATTTCAGTTCAGAAACATTTTAGTTTGCTGTAGTTTCATTTTTATATGCTTGTTTCACTTTACTGAGCATTTGGAGTCTTATATGTGCTCACTTTATTGTGCTGAGGAATTTCCCTGTACTTTTTTTCTCATATTTTCAGTTCTTACATGTGAGTTATACTTTGTTTTGAGGTGATTTTTGAACATGGTGAGACATAAGGGTCTAGTTTTGTTGTCTTGAGTGGAGATATCTAATATCCCTAGCACAATTTATTGAAGAGACTCTCTTTTCCCTAATGTATTTTCTTAGCAATGCTTTACAAATTCATTTCTTTGCAGACGCATGGATTCACTTACAGCCTCTCTATTCATTCCGTTGGTCATCTTTTGCGAATAACATGCTGCTTTCTTTGCTGTAGCTTAAAATATGTTTTGTAGTATGATAGGGTCATACCTACTGAATTGTTTTTTGAACATAATTTCCTTGGTTAAGTGAGACTTTTTGTGGTTTTATACGCATATCAGGACAATGTTTCCAGTTCTGTGAAGAATGTCATTTCTAGTTTGTTAGGAATTGCAATGTATCTGTAAATTACTTTGGGTTGAATGATTATTTTAACAATATTGATTACATTGAATAAAAGTGGTAAAGGTGGGAAATCTTTTCTTTTTCTATTTCAAGTATGTTCAACCTTCCTTTTGACTTGCCTGGATTAAATTAAAGGAAGAATTGCTTTGGGCCACTTATAAAATGTATAATGCAATTAATATATACATTAGTAACAAAGTTTATTTTTTATATATTTATTGTTTCAAAAACACAGGACAAGTATCCTATGGGTTACTTTTTGGACATCCCTCTTTCAGATCTTAGAGAAAAAAAACTTTCAACTCCATCCCATTCTGTGTATTGTTAGCTTTTGGTTTATTTTGTTGGATTGGAACAGAAATATCCCTAAAGGCCTGAAGTCCTCCTGGTGAGGCTTCGAGAAGGTAATTGACTTATAGGGAAGCTCCAGCTGACTTGCTATTAGGAGGTGAGGCCTAGTCAGCTTTGGGTCACACGGAGTGTGACTTTGGAAGGTATATTTTCCACCTGGACTCCTCCCTTCTTTCTCAGTCTCCTGGTCACTAGGACATGTTGAACTTTTCCTCGACTATGTCCCCCACCATGCTGTTCTGTCTTGTAACCTGCTGATCCTAATGTGTCCCTCTGAGCCAAAATAAGCCTCTCCTCTTCAGCAGGTGTTTGTATCCTGTCTCAGAAATGAGAAAACGATGCAGACAGTTTATTGCTTTAATCATGTTGAGGTTATAATTCTAGTCCTAATTTCTTTACAGTTTGTCTCCAAGGGATGGTGAATATTATCAAATTCTTTTTCTTCCTCTATTTGTATTAGAATATGGTTTCTGTCCTTCATTCTGCTGATGTGGTAATTAACATTTATCTGTATGTGTATGTTAAATCATATTCAAATCCTTGGGTAAAATATGTCTTGGTCATGGAAAATAATCTTTCCAAAGCACAACTAAATTTAGATTCTTTGTATTTTGTTGAAGAATTTTGTCCCTAAATTCATCAAAGATATGGGGTTATAACTTTCTTTTTGTTGGGTCCTTCTCAAGTTTTCCTATCAGAGTAATGCTGGCCTCACAGAGTAAGTTTAGAAAGCCTTCCTTTCTTTCACTATTTTGGAAACATTTAGAATAATTGAAAAGATTCTTTATTAAATGTCTGGTAGAACAGCATTTATGGCATATAGTTCTGAACATTTCTTTTTGTTTGTTTATTTAAGTTTATTCAGACAATTTAGGTATACATAATGACCATATTCATTATAGAGAATTTGTATTTGTACATGATATATTTTGCTTCCTCTTTTTTTTCCATTCCCATTTCCTCCTTTCAAATTCCCTTCCCCTTCCCATTCACAAAGCTTGGTTTTCATTTTATCTTTCTTTTCTTATAGTGTTCTTTCCCTTCCTTTCATTCCCCCTCCCCCTCATCAGTTCCCTTTTCCTTTTGAACAATTTCTTCCTATTTCACAATATCTATTGTACATTTTGGCTCTTATTTACATTTTCAGTTTCCCACACCAGAAAGATAATGCGAAATTTACACTTATATATCTGATTTATTTCATTTATGATTATGGTCTTACGGTCCATTCATTTAACTTTAAACATCTCAATTTTATCTTTTTAATAGCTTAGAAATAATTATATAAAAAAACACATCTTTTTGTCCATTTATTGGTTTATGAGAATTTAGGTTGTTTCCAAGACTTGGCTATTACAAACTGTGCTGCTATAAACATGGCTGTGCATGAATCACTGTAATATGATGCCTTTAATTCTTCCAGTAAGATACCCAAAGGGGGGATAGCTGGGTCAAATAGGACTTCTAATTCTAGTGTTTTGAGGAATCTCCACACTGATTTCCATGGTGGTTTCATCAGCCTACACACCCACCAACAGTGGAGAACTGTTCCTTTTTCCGGACAGCCCTGCCAGCATTTGTTATTAGTTGTTTTCTTTATAATAACCATGCTGTCTAGAATTAGATGGAATCCCGGCATTGTTTTAATTTGAATCTTTTGAATGACCACTGGTGTTGAACATTTTTTCAAATATTTATTTGCAGTTTTTACTTCTTCTTAAAAAAAGTGTCTATTCATTTCAGATGCCCATTTTTGGATTGTGTCTTTGAATTTAGAGGGACTGATTTCTTTCAATTCTTTACGTGTTCTGGAAATCAGTCCTTTGTCTGAAGAAAGGCTAGCATGAATTTTTTCCAACTCTGTGGGTTGTCTTTTCACTCTATTGGTGATTTGTTTTCCTGTGTAAAAGCTTTTTAGTAAGATGAGATTCCAGTTGCTGATTCTTTGTAATTATTCCTGCGGAATCGTGGTTTTGTTCATAAAGTCTTTGTCTACACTTTTATCTTTCAGAGATCTACCTACTCTCTCTTTAGCAGCTTTAGTGTTTCTGCTCTAATAATTAGATCCTGATCCATTTTGATTTTAGTTTAGTGCATAATGAGAGACATGGGTCTAGTTTTAGTCTTTTCCATATGGAAAGCCAGTTTTTCCAGCATCATTTGTTAAAGAGGCTGTCTTCTTTTCCTTGAATGTATTTGGGCCCTGAGTGCATTTTGATTTTTTTCTGCATTTTTTAGTCTGTTCCATCAATTCTCAGGTCTGTTTTTTGGCCAGTACCATTTTGTTTTTATCACAGTAGCCTTGTACTATAATTTCAAGTCAGGAATTGTGATATCCCTGACTTGCCTTTGTTGCTCAGAATTATTCTTGCTTTTTGAGGTTCTTCTAGTTCCAAATGAATTGTAGAAATAGTTTTTGTCTAGTTTTGTAAGGTATGCTAATGGTATTTTGATTGGGATTGCATTAAATCCCTATAAAACATTTGGGAGTATGGCCATTTTTACTATGTTGATTCTTCTTATCCAAAAGAAAGGGGTATCCTTCCATTTTCTAATATCATCCTCAGTGTCATTTTTCAGAGTAATGTAGTTTTCAATAAAGAGATCTTTTACTTCCTTTGTTAGATTGACTCTCAAATATTTCTTTCTTTTTTTCTTTTTCTTTTTTTTTTGATGCTATTGTGAAGGATGTTGTTTACCTAATTTCTTATTGTTATTCATATATAGGAATGCTATTGATTTTTGAGTGCTGATCTGTATCCAGTTACACTACTGAATCTGGTTATTAAATCTGGAAGTCTCTTCGTGGAATTTTTGAGGTTTTCTATGTAGAGTAACAAGTCATCTGCATATAATGATATTTTAAATTCTTCCCTTTCTATCTTTATTCCTTTTATTTCTTTCTCATGTCTGATTGCTCTGTTCAATGTTTCCAAAATTATATTATATAGGAGTGGTGATAATGGACATCCTTGTCTTGTTCCTGATTTTGAATTGAAAACTTTCAGTTTTTGATCCTTTAGGCTGATGTTGGCTGTTGGTTATAGATGGCTTTTATCAGATTGAGAAAAAAGAACATCTAGTCTGATTTTTTTTTAGGAGTTTTTGTCATGAATGTGTGTTGGACTTTGCAAAATGCTATTTTTGCATCGAAATACTCATTTAATTTTGTCCTTTGCTCTATTGATATGATGTATTGCATTTATTGATTTGCATATGTGAAACCATCCCTACTTCTGTGGGATGAATTCAAATTGGTATATAATCTTCTTGGTGATTTGCTGCATTCTGTTCTCCAGTATCTTATTGAGGACTTTTGCATCTATGTTCATTAGGGAGATTGGGCTGTAGTTCTATTTCTCGGTTGTATATCAGGGTAATACTTGTTTCAAGGAATGAATTTGGTCACATTGTTCCCTCTCTATTTTATTAAAGAGCTGGAGGAGTAATGGCATCTAAATATCTTGTAGAACTCAACTGTGAATCCATCTGGACATGGGTTTTTTTTGTTGGTAAGTTTTTAATCATATTTTCATTTTCATTGACTGATATTAGGTTATTTAGAATTTTTATATCTCCTAGATTCAGCTTTGGAAGTTCATAAGTATCTAGGAATCTGTTTATTTCATCTGTGTTTTCCATTTTATTGGAATAAATGTTCTTGAAGTCGGAAATGATGATCTTCTGGATTTCTGCAATATCTGTTGTGATTTCACCTTTTTCATTCCTAATTGCATGATTTTGAGTCTTTTCTTTCCTTTTTTTCTTTTTTTGAAAAGGATGGCTAAGGTTTATCAATTTTCTTTTATCTTTCAAAGAACCAACTCTTGGATTGATTGATTCTTTGTTTTGTTTTTTTAGTCTGAATTGCATTAATTTCTTCTCTGATCTTTATAATTTCTTCCTTCATATAAGCTTTGGGCTTTACTTGTTCTTTGTTTTCTAGAAGTTTGCAATTCAACATTGAGTTGTTTATTTGAGCTCGTTCTGTCTTCCTGAAGAGGATATTCAGCCCTATGAATTTCCCTCTTAGGACTGCTTTCATTGTGTCTCATAAGTACAGGCATGCTGTATCAGTATTATCATTTAGTTGTAGATTTTGTTTAATTTGTTCTTTTACTTTCGTCTGTGACCCATTTGTTGTTCAGTAGAGTATAATTTAATTTCTATATATTTATGGAGTTTCTGGTACTTTTGCTGTTTATTTCCAATTTAATTGCACTATGATCAAATAATATGAATGGGATAATTTCAATTCCTTTGCAATTACTTAAGCATGTTCTATGGGTAGTATGTGGTCTGTTTTGGGAAGAATGTGTACTCTGATGTTGTCATATGGAACATTCTGTAGATGTTTATTAAGTCTATTTGTTCATAGGTTGGTTCAGTTCTGATATTCTTTTATTGATTTTTTTTTTGTCTAGTTGCTCTATCCATTTGTGACAGTGTGGTGATAAGATCCCCCATTACAATTGTGCTAGTGCTTATTTAATTTTTTATGTTCATTAATATTTGTTTTACATAGATGGATGCTCCTGTATTTGGTGCATATATATTTATGATTGTCATCACTTCTTGGAGTTTCCCCCAATAATGTAGTGACCTTCTTTATTTCTTTTGATCTGTCATCTTAGAATTCACATTGTCTGCAAATGGAATAGCTACCCCTGCTTTTATCCACATTCCTATTACATGAAATATTGCTTTCCATCCTTTGAAGTTCAGTCTATGAATTTCTTTTTGAGTTAAATATGTTTCTTGTATGAAACATAATGTTGGGTCTTGTTTCTTGATCCATTCTGCCAGTCTATTTCTTTTGATTGGTGAATTGAGACCATTTACTGATATATACTGACTTATCCTTGTCATATTATTATCTGCTGTTAGTTCTTTGCCATTCCCCTCCTTTTAATTGCTTGGTGGCTTCTTTCTATTAGTATTCTTGAATTTGTGCACATTATTATCTCTCTCTACAATATCTTTCAGAACACATTGTACAGCTGGTTTAGTAGTCATGAATTTCCTCATTTGTTCTTTGTAGTGGAAGTATTTATTTCTCCATTAATTCTAGACGACAGTTTAGCAGGGTATGTCAATCTAGGTTGAAATAGATTTTCTTTCAGGACTTGGAATACTTCACTCCAAGCGCTCCTTGACTTCAGACTTTCTTTTCAGAAGTCTGCTGTAATTCTGATGGGCTTTCTTATATATGAGATTTGTTTCTTTTCTTTTCTCTAACAGCTTTTAGTATTTTGTTCTGTGCTGAATTTCTGGAATTTTGATTATTATATGCCTTGGTATAGATTTATTTTGGTCATGTGTAATTGGAGTTCTATATTTTCCCTTATCTTGATGCCAAATTATTTTTCCATACTTGGTAAACTTTCTACCATTACTTCTGTGGACAGCTTTTTTTAAATCATTTGTGCTGGCTCCTGCTTTTTCACTGACACTAATCAGTCTTATTTTTCTTTGCTTCATTTTGCATCTGTTGAATTGCTCTTTCATGTTCCCTTTTTATTTTTAGGATATCTTTCTTTTTGTGATCACTAGCTGCACTACTGTCTTCTAGGTCTGAAATTCTGTCTTCACTTTTGTTCATGAAGCTTTGCAAGCTTTCAATGGACTTTTTGATTTCCTGGTTATCTGTTTGACTCCATTTCATGGATTCCATTTATTTCCCATGTTGGCCATCATGGCTCCTTTCATTTTCTTTGCTTCTCTATTTTTTTATCTATGTCTACTTTAGACTTTCTGAGTAAGTTCTTCAGTGTGGCCATCATCTCTTTTTAAATTGGGAGATTATTCCGAACCTGATTTCCTCTATAGTCTTATTTACCTGTTTTTGAACTTCTGCTGCCATCATTTCAGAAATTTTGAATGGTTGGCCTCCATTTTCCTCTGCCTCATTGTCCCTTGAATTTGTCCCTGGTGGGCTAGAGGTCTGGGTTTGGTTTTACTTCTGCAACTCATTATTTTATTTTATTTTATTTTATTTTATTTTATTTTGTTCTGTGTTGATGCCTGTAAATTTCTTATAGTAGGTAGCTTTATCAGAGGTATCTTTTACATGTAGGAGGTTCTAGGATTTTGTCTGTCTCAAGATCCTGTCTTCCCAATTTATTAAGGATGAAATGTTGCTATCTATTTAGCTCAGCACCTGGTTCTTTTGTACTCGACCATGGTGATGATTATTACTTCAGAGGATTACAATGTTGTTAGAGAAGGGAGAACAACTGATTACAATAAGTATGACATCCTGGATATACAGTTATATAACAAAACCCAAACTAAATCTGGAACTTATATGCAATGAGTTTCTCCCTAGTAGAGTGATTTTACCTTGTGGTGGGGGAAATTTAAGAGCTATAGTGGTCAAACCACAGAGATAGATGAAGAATAATATAATTGAAGCAAGGCTAGAGGACCAAAGATGATCATGCAAGCTTTGAGAAACTGGAGAAGAGTGAGGAAAGAATGAAGGAGAAAGCAAAAGATCATTGAAACAAATCAGCAAGGTTAGGGATAACATTTACTCACATGAAAATACCATAAACTTAACAGAGATAGTTGAGGAAAGAGAGAAAGAAAATGAGTAGAATAGAACAAAAATACATGTATAAACCTAAAATAGAAAACAAACCAAAACCAAAAACAAACAAACAAAAAAACAGCCAAGCCAGGGTTTAGCTCAGCGGTGTAAGCACCTGCCTGGCAAACACAAGGTCATGAGTTCAATCCCTGGTACAAAAAAACAAAACAAAACAAAACAAACAAACAAACAAAAACAGCTAAAAAGTAAAAGTGAAACAATACACACAAGCAAAGAAAAACATTAAACGAAATTCTTTTAGAGTTCATTGTTCTGTGGTCGCGTCCAAATCAGAGCCCCACGAAGCCTGCCACAGGATTAGTGGTGGATTGCGTGTGTGGCTGATCTTGGCCTCCAGATGTGATGGCTGTGGCCAGTCTTCAGCCAGAAGCTTTCTGGACTCCTTACCCTGGACATCTCTATGTTGCTCTCCTGGTTGCTGTGGTGCCTTCAGACAGAGACAGCCCAAGGCTGCACCCAATCTGTGCAGTTGGCCCCTCCTGGACTTATACAGCCTGCTCCATTCCACACCACTGGTTCCTCATACTCTGTCCTCCTTGTCCTGGTAATTGCAAGTCTGTCCCATGCTGGTGGTCAAAAATCAGAGGGAGTGCTGACTTCCCGGCCCAAAGGCACTTGTGCTGCTGGTTGCTGGTCACAGGGCTGTAAAGTGCTTGTTTCCCACTTCTTGTCCTTGCTGCCATGGGGCAGTCTAGGACCCTCTCTTCTGCCAGTTGTAGGGCAGGAGTTGTGTGTTTCACTAACAATCCTCAATGCCATGGGTGGTCCCTAGCCTTACTGTCACTAAGTTTCCAGTTAGTGAACCTGTGGTTTAACTTTATTTTCTTGAGAACCTCCAGCATTCTGCCATGTTGTTTTGCTCCTGGATTTTTCTTAGATGGGAGTATTTTTTTAACCTAATTTAATCCCACTATTCATATTGTTCTATCCCCATTTTCTATTTTTTCATGATTCATTGTTCATGAAAGCTATGTGTTCAGGAATTGGCTCAGTTCTTCCAAGTTACTAAATTTGCTGGCACACAATTTTTTTTTTAACAGTCTCACCTTCTTCTGTATAGACTGTCATTTCTTCATATTTATAATTTTATTTATTTACTTTTCTTAGTTGAGGTAAGAATCTCTCAATTTTATCTTTTCAAAAAAGTAACTGCATTTCATTAATCTTTTTGGATTATTTTTAGCCTTGATTTCATTTATTTCTAGTTTATTTCTTTCTTTCTAATTTTGTTTTAAATATATTCTCATTTTGTCTCCTTCCTCAAGTTTCAATAACTGATTTTATATTTGAGATCTTTCTCCCTTTTCGATGTAGATATTGAGTGTTAAAATCTTTCCTCTTCTGATTGCTTTTGTGCATTCCCTATGCACAGGGATGTTTCGTTTCTGTTATTTTTTCTTTCAATACATTTTTAAATATTCTTTTTAATTTATTCAATAATCCACTTGTTCAGAAACGTTTGGCATAGTTGTCAATATTTTTGTTATGAATTCTTCCTTTTCCATATTTTTGTAAGAATATTGAATACTATTTTAATATTCAAAATTTATTGAGATGTTTTTATGGACCGTCATGTACATTATTGGCACATATTTCATCCTGAACGCTTCTTGACATAATGTCCTACAAAGGTTTGTCAGGAGTATTTGTTCTACTATAGTTTAACTCACTGGTTTCTGTGGCGATCTTCTCTCTGGATTATCTGTCCATTGCTGAAAGTAGAGTGCTGTGGCCCTTTATCAGTATATAAGAACTAATGACTTTCCTGGTCTCCTTTTATTGTTCTTGATTTAAAGTCGATTTTATCTAATATAAGTTTGGATGCTCTTTCTTGTTTTGTATTTCACTTGGATATAATACTTTATTCAGTCCTTTCAGTTTCACTCTTTGTGTGTTGTTAGAAGTGAAATCATTTTCCTGTAAGCCACATAGATCTTTTAATCTGAGAATTGAATACATTTAAATTCAAGGTAATATCAATAAATATGTTTTTGCTATACCCATTATTTTACAGTTCTTCCCTTTTTCCTCACTCTCTCTTTGTAGTTCAGTGTTTTATTATAGTACTGTTTTGATATTTTATCATTTTTGGTTTATCTATTACATGTATTTGTCTTCTGCTTTCTACAAAACTTTAAAAAATGTCTTAATATAACATGCAATTTTAATTATAAAAATGTAATCTTAACTACAATGATTGGAAAAGAAACAGTATAAAACAATAGGAAAATACTAATGAAATGCCATGAACTTCCTATCCATTTCTTCCTACTTTCATTCTTTATATTGGCTATCTTGTATTATATAAAAATGTAGCTCCTATTTTTAATTATTTCATTTATGGACTTCATAATAAATACATTCATATTTTACTCACAATCTAGACTATTAAAGCCCTCTGAAACGATATAATTTCTCTTTTCAATGAGTTTGCTTCCATTGTCTTCTTTTTATTCATTAATGCCTCCTTCAGTTTAAAGAACTCCTTCTAGCATTTCTTGTAAGACAGGTGCATGGTAATAAATTCTCTTGGCTTTTATTTTCCTGTGAATATCTTCATCTATCCTCTCCTAAAGGGTAACTTTGCTGAGTAGATTACTCTTGGTTGGCAATTTTTTCTGTGTTATTTTTTTTCCTGTACCACTATGACTGTCATCCCAACTGTTCTTAGCTTAGGTTTCTGCTGAGAATTCTACTGTCAGGCAATTTCGAACATTATCTGCTTTTTGCTTCCCCTTCTCCTCCTCCTCCTTCTTCTTCTTTTAATTCTGGTTTCAGAACCCTCTCTTTGTGGTTAATCTTTGAGAAGTTAATTAAAATATGGGGAAGTTTATGGTTTGTATCTAAATGTTCTCCCAGAGCCTCATGTGGTCATAGGTGGGGCTTTTATGAGGTGACTGGCTGTGGAGTGTGATGCTGGAATCAAAGGTGTGTGATTACCTAATTAGTCAGCTGATTGGTTTGGCACAGTTCTGGGTAGGATTATGGGTGCCCCACTCTAGGTGTGCGTCCTATATGCCCTAAGGGTAGGAAGGCTGGATAAATTATAAGGGAAAGAAAGAGAGTCCTTTGTCACTTGTTGCTTATTGCTGCTGCTTATCTTTTGCTGCTTTCTGCTAGCCATTAACTGCTTACTCTCTATGATACGCTTCTGCCAAGTCACCCTGCTTTGGAGCTAGCTGATTACGAACTGAAACCTCTACAAACTGTGAGCTGAAATAAACCTTTCCTCCCATAACTTTGGCTGTCAGGTATTTTGTCTCGGCAATGAGAAAAGTAACTAAAATGGGTAGACTTAGTTGAATTGATTCTGACTGGCAAACTTTGACATTTCTATACCTTGATTTTCTATCCTATTCTATGCTTGTGAAGTTGGTTATTATCCTTTTTAATATGCTTTTTAACATTTTAGTATTTTCACAATTCCCTTGAAATTCAGTAGTAGTCATATTTGCTTTTTTAATACTGTTCCAATATTCCTATATTTTCCTCATTACTTTTTAAAAATTTTTCTCCTTCAACTGTTTATTTTTCATCAACCTTTCTTAGAGCTCACTACTTCCTCTGTGTGATCTATTTGTACTATTGATGCCTTTTATCATGTCTTCCATTTTAATGTATTTTCAATGCCAGAATTTGTTTTATTTTTTTAAGTTATTTTAGATTCTTTGTTCTTTCTCTGATGTGAGAACTGATTTTTTTCTGCTTATTTTGCAGTTCATGAGTTTTCTTAAAACAGCTATTTAAAATTCTCTGCTCATACATATTCGTTATTTCATGGTCAGTTTCTGGTCCCTTATTTTTGTCTATTAGATAAGGTCAAGGTTCTTTGAAGCTTTTGATGGCTGAATATAATAGCGTCTACAGGTGCTTATCTCAGCCTTTGTAATCTAGTTTGTTTTTTGGCTCAGAAATTTGTTCAAGTCATCTTATTTTCTCTAAGCCTGCTGCTCTCTCATTAGGTGGCACTAGGTGGCACCTGAAGTCCAGTTTTACCTCAAGTCCTGTGGTGTGTTATGGTGTCAGCACTAGAGGGGTGCCCTAAAGCCCACAGTTGTTCCTAATCTACATTTGGGATTTTGTGCAAGTGCAATGCAGGAGTGTTTGGAAAGGGCAGTCCACCCCCAGAACTTCTACCTGGAACCAGGAAAAGCCTATGAGCCTCGAACCCAGTCACTGCCCTGTGGTCAGGCACCATGGCATTTTTCCCTTGCACTGGGTCAAACAGTGGAGGATCTGGGGCTCTACTCCAAAACAATAGCACATAACTATCTCCTTGTTCTTCCAACATATGGAAGATGATCATCGGTAGTTTGCTGCAGAGAGAAAAATAGGGAAAACTTGGGGACATAGACTAGGCAGTTCTGTGGACATCCATGCTACAAAGCCATGTCACACCAGAACCCACAGCCTGATGTGGCCGATGTTGTACAATGGAATAATACTCCTGCTGCTGGGTGCAGACTACTACTGTGGTGGACTCATGGATCCCAAACACCACATCCAACTAGAGGTAACATTATCCGGGGTTTACATCTGTTCCACTTGGCCTTTATATCTCTGCAGTGCACAAGGCAGGTTCAAAGGCTTAATCTTCACACTTTGTCCTGGGAATACAGTGGGGTCTTTTGGAATCTGCCTACCTCTGGGTTCTATTGTCCCAACACTGAGTTCCAAGGTTATTCCATGCTTACTTTCCTGCCCCTCTTCTCAAATAATTCATTATGTCTTCACGTTCTGCTTCCCTAACTTGATGAAAGTGGTCCTTTAGCAGGCAACCTAAAGGAAGTCCAGAGGCTCTGTGGGAGGACCCAGCTCTCATAAAGGGTTGCAGGGCTCTGCTTAGTACTGGGTTTCATTGTGCCAAGACTGGTACTGGATTCCAAGTCTAGGTCCTAGATTGAATTCCCTCTCCCACAATGAGTTATCTGCTTGTTGTGCTGCTTTGGAATGGGGAGAAGACTCATTCAGGCAACTCTTCCTTGTCCTCTTCTATGTGACTTTTCCTACTATCATGCTAAAACTAGGAGGATCTGTCTCCTGGTTCCTTAACTTTTGCACAGTCAGTTTGTGGAGTGAATTGCTATTCAAATCAGTGTCTACGTGGAAAGATAATTGATGTCTGGTGGGTGGCCACACTGCTCTGTCTCCTCTGAAGGTCCATTCATAATGAAGAATGAAATAAGTGACAAAACCACAGGACATTTTAAAGGGCTCCTGTATCTCTAGCTTAAAACCAATGCTTTTACGGGTTTAATTGTTCAGATACATATGTGTAGAGTTTTCTTTTCACCTTTTCAGTATTTTTATGTGGATGTTACAGGTAGTGTACAATCTCTAAAAAGTAATTTTAAAATAATCTTCTGATTTAATTCAGATAAAATTTATTAAGATGCTTTTAAAGTATACAAAAATTTATATGTGCATAAATTGTTTATAATTACGGTTCTTATAAAAGTAAACAAAAATGAATTATTTTGTAAGCAAAATTGTAACCAGTCAAAAAGTATAAGAATGAGCTACCTATGTATTTTCTCAAGGAGCAGTCAATAAACTTTAAAAGAAGCTCTACTTTAGCGTGATTATCTATATATACTTGCTTTTTATTTACTCCATATTAGACTTTTTTGATATATCTGTAAACTACACGGATGTAGTCATTAAAATATGATGCAGCAGACCTACTGTATACATAAATTAGATGTCCAGTTGTCTTCAAGACATTTAATAATTTCTCCCTAATCGAAAATAAACAAAGAAAAGTTCTAATTCAATATTTTCCCTAGAAATGTCAAGATTTTTTACTTTATTTTCTTATCAAAATTTTCCACACTTTGTCTTTACCTTTCAGATTAAAGTTAACAAAATATTCCAATTTATTGTTCAAAAATCAAAACTTTTCACCTTATCTAAGTGTTGGGTATATTATTATTGACTACTATGGTATTCAGATTCAAATCTCTCTCTCTCTCTTTCTCTCTCCATGGCCTCTTGATAAATAGACAGATAGCTAGATATAGGTATACAAGTAGATAAGCAAGTAATCTTTTACTCTCTTTCTTCCAGACACATTTAAAACATACTATTTTTCATAGTCTTCTCAAATTAAATGAGAATGTATTCTATTGTATCATTATTTGTCAGTCTGACTGCATTTTTTTAAGATAGAAAATACAATTAAAAAATTATTTAACTGATGAAGAGTGTGAATCTCTGTGTGTTTATGGTTTTTTTATGACAGAAAATGTGGTCACTGAGGAATGGGTTTAATTCCAGGGGAAAATTAATGCATTGCTCAGTCAGTTCTGGCTGAAAAAACAAAATCCCATCCGTAGGGTTTCACCAGCAGAAATATATTTCCCAAAGTTCTGGAGATTGAGAGATCCAAACCAAATAAACAGGCAGGTCCAGTGTTTAAGGAGAGTCTGCTTCCTGGTTGCTAGATGGTGTCTTCCCCTTGTACTCTTTCCAGATGGAGAGAAGAGTGAGAAAGAGCCAGCAGTCACGCTTTTTTGTGTTTTTAATAAGGACACTGATTCCATTAATGAGGGCTCCCATCTCAGGACCTAATTACCTCCCAAAGGCCCTACGTCTTAATATCAGCATATCAATGACGAGGATTTCAATACATGAATTTTAGTGTAAGCAACATTCAGTTTATGACACCTTTTCATATGGGATTTCAGCATTCCTTTTCTGTTAAATTTAATTAATATTGTTCCTTTTCCTATATATTGTATTGAAATTGTTCAGGTAAAGATGTAGCCTGACTAAGCCATAATTGTATTGTAACTGTGATGTATATGTGTGTATGTATAAACATGCACACTTAAACATTTTACATTTAAACATGTATCCTTTATTTAAACATGCTCTATATTTAAACATGTAATTATACCTTGTCGAAACACACACATACACTCCTTCAAACAAGTATGCAGAAAACAAAGTACTTGTGTGTGTATATTTAGTCATCTTTTATGAGAGATTCCAAGATTTAATATTTCTTAATTCATATTTTTCCCCTAATATCATTCAGCCATAATCTGTTGTGGCCATCAGTTCTCTAGACTTTTAGGAAGGTTTGACACATAGTAGTGCCAAATTGTGGCTCAGATTTGGGCCACCATGAAGACCTGTGCTCTTCATTACACGGGAGTTGCAAACATTTTTGAACATTATTCTATGTTCGATAGTATTTTCACAGGACTTTCACAGTGCCTACTAAAGATTAAACTAATGTGTCAATATCCTGGCAAAAAAAATAACTGTTTTTCTTTTCTTCTGATAGGAATTGGATGTTCATTTTAGTGAAGCATATACTTAATATTAGATTTGATTTAAACTGTGTACCTTACTTTCACATAAATTTTACATATACATGTATATTAATACAAAGTGTATTTTCATGACATGTTCAGGGTAATATGTGTTAGTCCAAGAAACATATTTTTCATAAATTTTACAGCTAATAATTTTAAAATATAAAAATGGAAAATGATATTTTCTTTTTGTTATGTCACAAAAATAAATGCATTTCTAAAAAAATAAATAAATAAATTTATTTCCAAGTCCTACATTGCCAGGGAACAATATAGTTTTTCCCCAGTTTGTTTCTTATACAGTGAAGAAAACATGTCCACGTTAACTTTTAAAATTTCAGTTTTTCAGTATTCTATCAATAGCTCCTAAACATTGATGCAATTGTCTATGTAATTCTACAATAATCCTAAATTTCAAAAGTTATTTGAAATTTTTTTTTGTCCTTGACATATTACATAGCCTTAGTGTCTGAAATTGAAACTTTGTTGATTATATTTCATGAATTCATGTTTAGAGTGTCTTGTTCCTAAAGTTAGGTACATGACCTTAATCTCATGAACACGAGCCCTGATAGGTGTGTGATAGCTAAAGTCTCCATGAGTGTCAGTATGTACAGATATGATGAAACTGATTCTCTCAAGCAGCCTTGATCAATTTCATTCAAAGAAAAAATGGAGAGTATAAATCATTCTGAGTTGTCAATTTTGTCATTTAACACTCATTTTTTTTTTTACTCACTCTGTGAATTTATGTTTCTCAGAATAATTTATTTTGTTCACTGGAGTTTTCTAATCTACAGTGGAAACAGTCAGGAAAATGTTGAATTGGTTATACTTCTACAGTTTGTGAAAGGCAGCTGAATTGATATATTTTTCCTTTGCATGGTACTTGGATATAAGACTATCCTTCAGATATATTAAATAAAAGCAGGAATTACAAAACAGTGCATCGACACATTTTCAAAAATATGTAGAACCTTTATAAGTGAATTAATTGACTGGCTGAAGTTTAGAAATCATATGAAGAAATCTGAAAAGACAGAGCTCTGATATATCTGAATTTTAATTTTGTAACTCCTGGGAAGATTTCAATATGATCTCTTACTTTGACATACAAATTACTAAATTTTAATTATGTTATATAATTCACGCAAATATGTTTGAATTCTACCTTGATAGTCTTTGCCAACAAAGATCTCAACCATTAAATTACTTAAAGAGTTGTAATGTGGGACCAAGAGTGTGAATCACCAGTAAAGTGGTTGCCTAGCATATGCAAGGATCTGAGTCTGATCCCCAGCATTAATAAAAGTAATGAAACTATATCATGATGCATAGAAAAAAGAGTTAATATTTAGAATGCGTCAGAAACTCCTAGAACTAAATCTCAGAGTCAAACGATCCATTTCAATAGGCAATGGGCCCAAAATAAACATTTCCCAAAGGACAAGAAACTCAGACATTTCTTGAAAGAAGGCATACAGATGCCCAAATTATGTATGAAAATATATGAACAGCACTAACCGTGAGGGAAATGCAAATACCACAGCGAGATACCATTTCACTCTACTAAGGAGGGTTGCTATCAAAAAGATGAGCATAGCAAACACTGTTAAGATAATGAGAAGTGGAACATTTGTACCCTGTTGGTGGAAACATAAATTGGAGATGCCCTTATGAAAACCCTCATCGAGGTTCCTAAGGATCTAAAAATAGCCTTACTGGGATCAGATGTTACCTCATTGTAGTTTTCATTTTTGTTTCCCTAATGATTAATTACATTGAACAATTTTCCATGTATACGCTGTTCACTTGTGTGTCTTCTTTTGAGACATTCCAGATTACTTTATGGCCCAACATTGCACTTCTGAGTTCTTATCCGAAACACGTCAACGCGCTGAAGAGACATCTGCACTCCCACGTTTACCGCAGCAATGTTCACGGCAGTACAGGTGTGGATTCAAACTGACTATCACAGGATGAAGGGAAGAAAATACTGCTTAGCTATGTGAAAACAAAAGTTCATTATCTGGAAAACTGTGTGCAGAAACAGAAAACAGTATGATAAGTGAAATAAATAGAACAGTTGAAAACAAATACCACATGTTTCATTTATGTCTGGAATTTAAATCGACTGAACTCGTAGAAGCAGAGAATATTATGATGATTACCAGAAAATGGGAGTGGAGGGTGTAGAGGAAGGATAATAGAAAGGTACAAAGGCTCCAACAGGTAGAATAGGTTTAACATTCGTGTTTGAGAGCAATAGCACAGTGTGCTGAATACAGCTGATAATTGAGTACGACAACAGCATATTTGAATGCCACTAATGCAGTACACTACCACTGTATTCATCACAAAAAGTTAAATATTTGAAGCGAGACATATATTAATCACCTTAATGTAATCATTATCTATTCTATTAAAAATTATAGCACTACTTTGTACTACGGAAACGTATACACCTATAAGCTATTCATATACAATAAATTTTAAAAAATGAAATAAATGATTAGGTTATCATAATTTATAAATTAGAGTATATTATTCCATAAAAACACACATTCCTTTAATATGCTAGAAAAAATATGCTTGTCTTCATAGAAGTAGAGCTTTTACAGTTGGAATAGTCTCCAAAATACCATTTTTTCTTCCCCGCTAAACATGCATTTTTATGGAAGTGAAATTCTAGGTAGTAACATTTCATATTTTCAGTTTAAATTACAAGGAACTAGAAATCCATTTTTGTTTTCTTCAGGAGAATTTTTTAACACTATAGGAGATAGTATTAACCCAAAAATTTAACTTTAGTATGCTTTATTTTAGCTTTTTTTTTTTTTTTTTTTGCAGCACTGGGGATCAAACTCACGACCTCGTGCTTGCCAGGCAGGGGCTTAGGCTGCTCAGCTAAATCCCCAGCTCTTTTTAGCCTTTCTGAAGACTCTGAAATTCATTTCTGTATCTGACATTGTATGCATTGTACCCCTAGCTATCGCTGTCTCAGAGTTTAACATTTTCTCTGCCAGTGTTATTCAAGTACAATATTATACAGTAGACTGAATGATATCATTGAAGTGTAACGAAAGATAAAGTGACATTTAAATGCCTTTTCTAGTTTTACTTGAAAAGCATCCAGCAGTAATATAAAAAAGAGGAAGACTTGAGAACATACCATCTTAATTAGTGAAATGCAGGCATTTGATTTTGTTTTGTTATTAGGTAACTGTCAGCAGAAAGTACTCCTAAATTAGGAACATAATTAGTGGGATAACATGGACAAGAACTTAAGATCATAGAGAAAATTAGGTTACTGGCCAAATTCTGGAAAGAGGTTGTGAATTCACATTGATGGAATGTATGGAGAAACTTATCAAGAAACATAAAGGAACTGGGCGTGATGGTGCATGCCTGTAATCCCAACACTTAGGAGGCTGAGGCAGGAGGACTGTTGCAAGTTTGAGACCAGCCTGGTCTATAAAGTGAGCTCAAGGCCAACCCTAACTGCATAGCGAGACCCTGTCTCAAAAAGACCAAAAAAAAAATAGAAAAAGAAAATAAACGAACATAAACCAGATCACCACGGTGTGAACAAAAATCTAAGACAAAGTGAATAGTTTAAGCAAGTGTATAAAGATCCAGAGAGCTTCTGGGCTTATTTTGACCACTAACTTGAGTTCCAGGATTAGAATAATACTGGTTAGTATACTACAAATATTTTTGAGGAACAGTACCTTGTTATGTAAAGTAAGTATTTTAAATACTTGAGAAATAATCAAATGGTGTCTTTTACTTTTCATATTTAATAATAAAATAGTCCTTGCAGAATACTATGAATATATTGAAAGTTTCTAATCTATTGATCAAAATTACATGCTACCCTTGAAATAGAACAATACTATCTGCTATATTGTTAGTACCTTTAAATGACAATTCCCTAAGAAAGCCTCAGCATATAGCCACTGTGGCTATGGCCTAGTGGCATGCCATTTATTAACTTTTCTCTTCTCTAGGCTCTTATGTGCAGAAAAATAGATCATCCACAATCCATACATTTTTGTCCTCGAAACTGAGAATAATACATCTTTGACTGGGGAGACACTTCAGTCTTCAAAAATAAAGTATACTAATCATGATGACAATTAAATTTATTTGCCTGAATATTACTTTTCTCTATATTTGGGAAAAGGTGATATTTCATCAATAGAGACATGTATGTCTTGTTATCAAAAAATTGTTTGCATTTTAAAAATATCCTTTAAAAACCTTGGCAAAATCTACTGAAATCCATTCTTTGAGATAGAAGGTCACATTGTAGTTGTTATGGATTGTATATAGATGCGCCCCCCCCAAGCTCATGTAGTCATGGAAGCCACAGAATCTAGCATTTGTGATTGATTCGTTGCATAGCGCTGGGATTGGTGGTGTGAGTCGAGCACCTGCCCAGGGTGGGAGCCGACATACAATGTAAGGTCAGAAAAGAGACATGTTTTAGCTCTTTTGCATGGTTCGCTCTTTCCCCTTGCTGCCGCCATGAACAGCTGCCCTTCAGCCACACCACCCTGCCTTGGAACCAGGTAAGTATGGACTGAAACCCCCAAAACTGTAAGAAATAAACCTCTCCTTCCTTCACTTAGGGTGTCAGGTATTTTGTCTCAACAACAAGAAAAAAGTAACCAAGACTGTAGTCTACTCTAAATGAAATGACATTTTCCAATTATATTATAAGCACAGTGCCTAAAATTGGAAAATGTAACAACCACATATCAAATTGCCATTTTGACCAAATATGGATTAAAAATATTTACTTTTGAACTGTGTGCTTTTCAAACCTGATTGTTTCAAGAAATATGGAAGGAAATATATTTCATTTAAAAAGAAAAATGCTCATAAATGATTTATTTGGGAAAAAGTATAATATGATAAGTTTAATGAATGTTCAAATAAAGAGGCTATTTGTATTAAGTGTTTGTTCTTCAATTGTCACTTTGATGTTTCTTTAAAAACACGTTATTTGGAAAAGCATTCCAGACCAACAATTACTGTTACTTTGGCACAGAATGATGATAATCTTTGTAATTTGTATTCTACTTTCTTAAATTTTTTCCCTTGGTGAAATGCTCTATTTGTTAGTTCAATTTCAGTTTAATTCTCCATGTATACTTCTATTTTATCTTGTCTATTGTGACCATTTCTTGCTTGCTAAAATAAATAACTCTTATCTTTCCCAAGCTTATTTATTTTTATCTTTATTGCTATGCACCCAGACTTTCAAGCTTTCTTACACTTATTTTATTAGTTTTCTTATTACTGGACTTTCCTCACCTTAGTGATGGATCACCACTGATCTTTTGTCTTTCAATTCTCTGCTACAATAAAAAAAAATAGCTCTTAACAAGTCGCTTTGGAGAGTGAAGATTAAGTCAGTCTATAATCTTGTGCCTTTATTTCTCCAGTTGAAAAAAATACCACAGAACCCTTGTATTTAGCACAATAAATTTTTGCAATCAGTTCTTGTATATGACTAATACATTATAAAGAAAAAAGACAGTTAAGTAATATGGTTAAAATTTGTTTTTGAAATAAAGCCATTACATGCTGATATATTTTCAAATGATATTTATAGCCAACTGTGAAATTTTACTCTGACTCCTCCAATCATTTTTAATATACCTCTCATCTATTTTCATCTTGCAGAGGCAAACCTTTGAACTGATAAGTTAATTGAGAGGGGGAAGTTGAGATATTATAGGCATATTTTTATCAGATAAATAAAAAAGAGGCGAAGATGAGGCCACACACTGGGAAAATAATCTTAGCTTATCTTGAACCCGAAATGTGACAAATGCTCTATATCTGAGGACAGTACTTCTTAAAATTATTCTAATAAAAGGTGTCAACCACGTTACTAATCATCAGATAAGTGTAAATTAAAGGCCTAATGAGATATCACCTCCAACCTGCTAAGGTGCTATTGGAAAGATTAATAATGGCTGTCAATTTGATTGGCCCGAGAGATTAGTGAAGCATAGTTCTAGGTGTGTCTGGGTGGGTTGTGATCTTGGTACTTTATCTTGTCCCTGACCATTTTCTATTCCCTTGACCCACTTGTCCCACGCTTGGCTTCCCAGCTTCCCCAAAGTGAGCAACTTTGCACTGCCGAGCTCTTCGACCTTGACATTTCTGTCTTGGAGCCAGCAGACCTCTGAATCTGTGATCACAATTAAACCCCTTCTGCCGTAAATTGTGGATATCAGGTATTTTTTCCCAGCAATAGAAAGCTGAATACACCTGTTATCAAATGCCCAAGAAGTAACAAGTATGGCACTATTTGTGG
>RJWT010014094.1:0-21301 GCA_004365215.1 Cuniculus paca
AGGTTTTATTAATTCATAAAGAGGGGAGTGGCTCAGAGATGAGTAACTGTGAGAGTGGCAGGAAGTAAGTGAGTGCTGTGAGCTGGGTTAGGTAGGCACAATAGCACCTCCGCAACATGCAGAGAGGTATGCAGAAAGAGTAATTTGGTTCATAGGTTGGAGCAGTATCTAGTGTTTTGGAGTCAGTGCTTCAGTTTTGATGTGTCATGCCCTAAGAGGTCATAGCCTCTTTTCTCAAGGTTCAATCTCAGCCTACCTCACATATATTACCTGGGAGTTTTAGGCAGGGCATCACTAACCTGTTGCATTGCTAGACTACATGTCAGCACCTCAGCTAGATCCATTTGCATGGCTTAAAACCAATTGAGGGGATAAGGAAATGCCCTAGCCAGCTCTGTTCATATCAATACATGGAAGTAGGGCCAGATGCTCTTCTATCAAGGAGAGTTGTCCTGGTGGTCCTCCTCATACCTTCTGACCTCTGTTCTCAGATAATTCCAAAATAAAAAAAAATGAATGGCTTTTGGTTTCGTCGGTTTTCTTTTAATTAGTATAGGAATGATGTCTCTCAAGATGTGCACTTGTACGAGAACAAGAGGCCTTGTCGGCTTCCTATTCTCGTTCACTTTACAGTCTCCTACCAGTGTTTCCTGAGATCCCAAAATAAACCATTTACACTCACTGTCTCAGCCTCTGTTTCTGAGGGAATGCAACTTAGGATCAGCAGTGAGACAATTTACTACAGACACTGGCCTATTTTATTTTAGACTGCTGCTACTATTGTAAAAGTAGCAAGTATTCATTGCATCGTTGCATGCCTTTGTTTTAGCTTTCAGAGTAAATGGCAATGCCTGCGCATTTAAGAGATCTCTAAAGTGAAACAAGCACCCTAAGTCACCATGGCTAATATTCTGTAGTGAGACTCTGTACAATCTCTCTATGTAAAATTCTTACCTTGGAAATTCTATGAGCCAGAAATGCAGCACACCCCATCTAGTATTCAGCTTCAGAAAATGTGATATAATTTTTCTTTCTTGCCTTGAAATATGAGGCCACCTCCAGCTTGCTTATGCACAGAGACTGTCAGGTGATGTTAAATTTTATCTAAATCTTAAAAGAGTCAGTCTAACTATGAAGAGAAGGGAAAAGTCTAATTCAGTCTTCGAGTACATTCTTCAGTTGTACCATTTAGTGCTATAAATTAACCAGAGGACTCACCCCATACTAGTCAGAGGGTAGGGCTTCCAAGGATGAAAACTCAGTCAGATACCCCCAAAACGGCATCATTATAAAGATAAGCATAGTCAACAGGGCTGCATAAGGGTGTACTTTTGATAGGCGAGGCTTAAAAGCTTGTCCTCCTTTTACTTGAAAATGTTCCAAGGTTAGAAACTATGCTATTTGTTTTCATCAACCAAAAAATAATCACAGAATAGAAACAGTTAAAACATAATAACTATATCCTATTGGTTGAAAGCTAATTCAAAGAAAGTGTCCTTTTTGAAAAACAACTTCATTTGCTCCAGTTTTCACAAATGTCTCATTCTCATTGCAGTGTCCTTCTACCTTACTGCTGGCTTAACATTTAACTGACGTCAGTAGAGTTTTCCATACAGGCATGAGTTTCAGCCTTCATTCTTTTTAGTATTCAGCTTCTGCCTTTACCTTTGATTACAGTGTAGATGAGTTTGCATTTTTGTGAAATCTTTTTAAAAACCCTTATACTTAAAGGCACATTTTAGTATAATTCAGTTCAATCTATTTATGGATTCTGATAAAATTATGACTTTCTAAACCACCCTTAGTTGTCCTTTTTAAGCATCTTGTGATTGTTTTTCCCTTTAGCCTTTTAGATAAGAGAACACATCCTTCAGGGCAAAATGGTATTTATGCTGAGACAATAGAAGAGTCTTTTACCATCCGGAAATTATTGATCTTTTGCCAAATAAGGATGGCATTCAAATCACATAAAGGCTAGCCTCAGTACTACTGGGACATGTTAGGATATGTTCAGATTTCAAATACGTGGTATTCCTTGTCACACTAATTTACATTCCAGTATTTTGGGTACCATCTGAGTGTCCTACAATTTTATATAATTCTGACATGAACTGTCCAGTTATTGCCAGAGCCCACAGAATAAAGGATCAGTCTGCAAGATTATCTGCACTTAGCAAGCCAATCTGGCATCCAAGCTACCTGTACTTCTAACAAACAGCTTAAATGTATGAGTTGCCAAGTCCTCAGGTTTGGTAACTTGCTAGCATGGCTCACAAAACTCAGAATAGTTTACTTACGATTACTAGTTCAGTGTAAGAATGTAATCCAGAAACAGCCAGCTGTTAGAGATGCATATGGCAGTGTAGCAGAAAGGGCTCTGGAGGGTCAATGCCCTCTGTGAAATCCTACCCTGTGGCACCTTGTTGTGCTAATCAATCCAGCAGCTCTCTGAGCATCATAGGTTAGGGGTTTTTAGAGAGGTTTCATTATGTAAGTGTGAATAATTAAATCACTGGACATTGGTGAAGGGCTCCTTCTTTACCCTTCACCATTCCTGAGAGGTCAGGGGTTGGGCTGAAAATTGAAACCTCTCTTCATACCTTGACTTTTCCAGGGATCAGCCCCAAACTTGAAGCTATCTGGGGACGCCCAACTACCAACTGTCTTCTGAGCACACTAAAAAGACATTCTTACTGCTCTGGATGTTACAAGGTTCTAAAAGCTCTGTGCAAGGAAAGAGGGACAAAGACTAAATATACATTTCTGATTACAACACAGTATGACAGTCGCTTTTCTGCATGCCTCCCTTTGTACTGTCTCTTTTATTGTTAATACAGCTTTGAGATTCCAGTACTCAAAGGTTTTCTGTCGCTGTTTTCTTCCTGAATAAATATTCTCATCTTTATGGCAAAGGAAAAGATAAAGAAAAAAGGCAAAGAATAAAAAGTAGTTCTTTTCTAAATGAATGAAAAGGAACGTCATCATAGAGTAAATTGCATTTTAGCAAGAAAAATGCAAGTAGTGAATAAATGTTTTATGCTAACATCTGGTATAAGAACATTCTAATAATAAATAAATAGTCTAAGTAGCAAAATGGATATGCAATCATGCAAGTTTCAGAGGTGGTAGGTTGCTTAAACATAAGAGAATGATGACAGCACTATAACAGGAACCACATAGGAAAGGACCCATATGTCATCTTAAGGATACTTATTCTGGTAATGATGGAGGACTATCGATGAGTTCAAATGGAGAAATGATATTATCTTATATTTTCAAGAAAATGTAGCTTGTCAGCAAGATATTCACTGAAAAGATTACAAGCTTACACTCTTATTTCAGTTTTCTTTGAAATGTAAAGACAGTAAAAAGCCTTCAATGCAAGCAATTTCTTTGAGAAGTGGTTACAGGAACAAAAATACAATTCTAAAGAAGCAGGACAGGTCAGAGAGGAAAACTGATAATTCGTTACGCTGTCTGCCACTGCTGCATCTGACTTGCAGTTCCATCCCTGAGACCCTCTCTACATTGTTGAAGTTCATCACAGAACTGTCTGCCTGGGAAAGAAAATAATTTATGCTTGAGGTCTCAGCTTCCCCAGTGGTCAGAGGTAGGCTCGAGATATTAGCTTCTTAGAACTTCTGAGTTGTATATCTGAGAGTATGAATCCCTGGCCAGGCACAGAAAGATGCTTCAAATTAGGCTGGGAGAAAATGCAGTCAGGTAGCAGCACAAAGGCTGCTGGAAACCATCTCAGCGCCAATCACTGCAGTAATGACCAGAACAACAGACTAGGCCAGAAAATGTGCACTGTTGCACAGAAAGTGTAGACTAAGGATTTTCCAATGAAATGTTTCTGTCTGAAGATTCTTGCAAAAGACACTTTTGTCATCGCTTCCTTGATTAACTTTTTATAGTGAAACTTTATCAAATATACCATTTTTTTGGCTTCTTTTAAAAGAAACTATGCTGTAACTTATCCTGCATATAAATCACAAGAATGCTTTTATTCTTGGTGGAGTAATAACAAAGTGAAAAAATTATTTTCCTAAGTATTTTAATGTAAATTATATAAAATATTTCTCTTCAACATTTAAAATAATTACATATTAACAGTGTGTGCTCTGCTTGTATCTTTGCAATTTACTTTAAATGTACTATTTCCAGCAAAAATGCTAGAATATAATGTGTGATCAAAACTCCTATTTGGCAATGGTAATTTGTATACGACCAAATGTCCTGTGAGCTTTAAAAAGTCTTGCTCAAATGATTGTGTACCTTAAACCCAGAAGCACTTTATAATATTGTGTATCCGATGCTGCTACTCTCCGTTCTGTTTGTTTTTATGCATATTTTCTTTTTTAAAATTTATTTTAGTGGATAAATAAAACACTGTACATGTTTTTATGTCCAATGTTTTGTTTTGAAATATGTACACGTGAAATAGCTACAAGTTAATTGATATATGCATTGTAATACACTGGGTGGGGGGATGAGCAGAGATCACCAGGCTTGTGTGAAGGCGACATAGTGTGGAATTGATTGTGCCTGGGTGCAGGCAGACAGAAAGCAAAAAGACCTTCTGTAGAGAGCAAAGAGAAGTGCGCCCCTTTTATAGGGATGGAAAGAAGGCAGGGGACATTAGATGGGAAGATTTTAATGAACATCTGTGAACAAAGTTCTCTGGCAGTCTTGCTCCTCAGTGGGCAAAGTCCTTGAAGGTCCAGTGTAAATTTTCAGGTGTCTCCAGATATCCCCAGATGTGCCAGTAGCTGTAAAATTCCTTACCCTGTCTTATGTTCTTTATGACATCCTGTGCTCATCGATGACAGTTTCAGTACTGAGCTGAGTTCCCTGTGGAGAGTAGCGCCTATGCTGGCAAGCAGGTTGGACGCTGGGAGAGTCAGGTCCGATTGGAGCCTTACATAGGTCGCCTCATATAATTTTAATTTTTTTGTGTGTGGTGTAGACTCTTAAAATTGACTCTCTTACCAGCTTAAAGAGTATAATATACTGTTACTAACCACAGTCAACATGCTGGACAGTGGATCTTTAGAAAATTTTCATCCTTTGGTCAACATCTCTTCAGCCCAAGCAACCCCTATTCCTGAAAACCACCTTTCTCCTCTGACTTTCCATGCTAAACTCTTTCAGATTCCACACAGAAGTGAAGTAATGTATTGTTTGTCTTTTGGTGCCTGTTTTATTTCACTGAACATACTGTTGTCCTGGTTCATATATGTTGTCACAAGTTACAAGATTTCCTGCTTTTAAAAGGCTTACCCGTAGACACCATACTGGGCAATAGTAATGGAGTCTCTTGCTTCTGTCAAAAGATAATTTAATGGTCATTAATCAACATAACATTGTGGATTAACATTTCATGAAGATTATGAAATGTGCTTCCCTGGTTCCTGAGCTTGTGGAGATGGCCTGAAACCTGGGTCCACAGTATCTGGTCTAGCTCTAGGCTTTGCTGGCACGTTCCTGGACCCTGGTCTGCCGGAGGAGCCTGGAGCATTGGCGTTGTAGAGCCTGGAGCAGTGGAGACTACGTGCAACAGTGCTAGCCTAGAAGATAGTCACATTGGCATTGGCTTAATGAATGTCTCTGAGAGCTGATCTGGGGATGGGGTGTTTCTGATGCCTACATCATGGGGAGCTCCCAGTGCTGGAAAGTCCTGGACAGGACTTTCTGGGTCTCCTGGAGGATCATGCTGCAGAGGCTGACCTTTAAGACAGTAGCAAGGGGATCCATCTGGTCCTAGCAGGCTTGTAAACAGGATAAGCAACTCCCTGCCATGTGCTTGAAGTCATTGGTGCCAGCTTTTGTGCTGGAGTAGAACTGAAGCCTAGAGCCACGTGGGCCTGGCTAGGCACTGAGTAGATCTGCATTCTCTTTCTACTGTGGTTGAACTGGAGATTGGGTCTGCAGGTGGCAGCTTGCTGACAGACTGTGGGTCCATCTTGACCAGAGTGTGAGCCTATTCTGTCATTCATTATGGGCTGGCTTCATACTAGGCGGTACTAAACTATATAGGGCCATTGCACTCCACCTGGCACTGGGGATGGTCCAGACCTTGAGACCCTGCAGCTGTTTTGAAAACAGGATCTACTGAAGAGGCCTGGAACAGGAGGCTGAGGGGTGTGCCCTGGCTCCAGGGGTCCTGGAAGCTCCATCCTGTGTAGTGCTCTGGAGTCTGGGGGTGGGGGGCGCGGGGAGCTTGCCAGTGCTTGGCTTTACTTGGACAGGCTGGGTTGGTGTTGTGCTCTGAGCCTGCATTCAATGCTCACATCTTCCAAAAGAAAGTACTTTTCTCCATGCTTTGTTTCATGGAATTTGTGGTGAAGTGATCCAAATAATGGGAAACTGTGCTTTTTACACTTGTCAATGCAATTTTTCTTGTATCTGTGCTATACCCACATTCCATAACCTTTCACCTGGTTTCCTGAGCTCTTGAGAGGGTATTTTTATGCATGGAGATTTGTTCAAATTGATGTTTTTGTGGGAAAGAGCATTGGAGAGTTCTAGTATACCATCTGGCTGACATCATCTTGCTTTTATTCTATGATCACTTTCAAACCAAAAGGGTTTCTTTATTACTTGCTGACTTTTCGCTACCACTATCTCTGTCAAAAGAGCCAGAGGCACAGGAGTAATGGAATGGAATCTCTATTGCACTGATGGAGATTCATCTGGGAATGTTGCTCAGCTTTCTATTACAAATTCCTTTTAAGAGAGGTTGTAAAAAAGAGAGGCTGAATACTATTTGATGCCATTTTTTATAAGGAAGCCACCGTGAGATGTATCATTTTGGAAATGAAAGTTTTCTCACTTAAGGGCTTTACTTTTACACTATATTTTCTATAGTGTGGATGTACCAGCCTTGTGGATATGGCTGGACCACTAATATCTCTTTTTCAATTTGCCAATCTGCAAAACTTAACTGTGTTTCCTTGCTGTCATGGTTGCAAAACAAAAGATTTTTGACTTTATGACTTTAGAGTTCTAAGGATATTGACATTCTGCCTACAAGGATTCAGCTTTTACTGTGTTTAGGTACACGTAAAATAAATGGGTTGAGATGACCTCACTAGCTACAAGAAATCTGTCCCTTTCTTCTTTGCTTTCTACTATCACATTAAGTGGATGTCGAAAAAGTTGTGTTCATAGTAGAACATAGAAAGTTTTTCTCAGAGAAAGGGAAAACTTTTTAGGGTTGAATACATAAGAGCAACTATGTTGCTTTTTTGATTTATTCAAATATATTTCTTACCTTCCACAGTGGGATGACTATGTCAAATATGTATTAATCTGCTTTGTAACCTCAGTCAATATCTGTTTCAATATCATTCATAATTTAGAAGGAGAGGGGCCATGGGACAGGTCAGTCTGACTGATGCTGTCTGCATATTTTTACATTTATGATCAATAATATTACAGAAGACTCTTTTTCTGCCCTATGGCACCCATAATGTCATAACATAAGGGTACATGAATAAAATAATTCAATATATGAATAAATATATAGGACTAGAAGAATATATGAATGAAACCATTCTATTCTAATGTTTTGTCAAATGCAGCTCCCATTCCTTACTGCAGTTCAGATCTAGTTAAAAATCTGGTCCAAAGTAGAGGGAAGAAGAAGGGCAGGAGAGCAGCTGTGGCACAATATTAACAATAGTTTCATTTAAGTGAAGCCCAAGTCTAAGGCTATTGTCATATTTTTGTAACTTTTCTATACTACTGGACATTTCTAAAATGTGAGATGTTTTTTAAACTGTGATATGAATTGGCATAAGAAATAGTTATCTGAAAAATAATCTCATGGGAAAAAATAAAACTTGGAAATTGAGTCAAATTAACCTGTAGAATAAGAAAAAGACTCAGAAACACATCAAATGGTGCAATACGTGAGCTCTTTGAACCATTTTATACCCAGCCAATTTAAAAATATTAAATGATTAGAGTTGTTTGAACACATTGACTGAGTATCTGATGACAGTAAGAGATCCGTGTGATTTCTTTAGTTTTTATTTGGTTATTTAGACCTTACAGTGGTTTCATTTTATCTTTTTTTTACTTTAAAGATTCAAAATATACAATAGACACTGTGAAAGGGAAAGAAAGCACTCAAAAGGAAAGAACAGCTGGGATGGGGAAAAGGAGAAAAGAAGGAAGAGGGGAAAAGTGTATATATATATATATATATATATATATATATATATATTAGCTAAGATTATTGTACTACTCATTCTATTAGCTCATTGAAAGGGACAGTTAGTGCTTACATTGATCAATTTTGCATGCCTTGATCTGGTAGTCTGAATAACTACTTTTGGTGTAGAAATTGTAGAAATGTTGAAATTTTCTGGGACTGAGGTAGAGTTATAAGATTGGCTGAGATAAAATGAAGCAGGATTGATCTTGTGTGAATAATGGAATGATGAGCAGTTAGAGATGATGATATTGTTCTCTCTCTAAAGCTTAACAGTTTAAAAATAATTAAATGGTATATACCAGATTATTTTGGTTTCAATATGGGTTGCACATTTACTCATTATATTATGAAGCTGTTTATTTAATATTCCCGCACTTTAATATTTTTATATGTAAATTGAGAAAAGGGTTATTTTTAATTAATTAAGTTTATTCATACATTTGGGTAAACATATTATTCACATCTGTCATGGAAAATTTATGCCCATATATAATATAGCTTGATTCTCTTTTTTTCCCATCCTCCTGCCCTCCCTTAAACCCCTTTTCTCATTTACAAGTTTTGTTTCCATTTTTTCTGCCTTTTCTTACAAAATGAAGAAAGATTTTGAACATTTCTATCATTTTAATCAGAATTAAAGAAATTAATTCATCCACATTCTTAATGCCTGAGGCTAAATAAATAATAAATGTTACTTATTGCTATTATTTTAAAATTATTTCTCTTCAAATTTAGGCTGAGGCTAATATTTGTGAAGAGAGCAATCTGCCTTAAATAATAATGTATTCCACTCAAAACTTTCCTACACAGATTCTGTAGAAAACATTTATTGCTTCAGTAGTGGAATACCAGTGTTAGGAAGAAAAAAATTAAAAGCATTATGAGAAATAATCGAATATTTAGAGAAAGGAATTTTTACTATAACCATAATTAATGGGAAAAATCAGCAAGTCTGTGAAGAAATTTCTGTTATTTAAACATTTCTCTGAGAGTAAATTCATCTTTGAAATAAAACTGTTATTAAAATGCAACTTCTGTGTTTACTGGAATACTATCTCTGCTTCACACATTTTAACTGTGAAATCATATTAAGTAATTTTTGTTTCATTTCAATTGGCCACCACAGACACCATTATCTTAAAGACTGAATAAAAATTTAGTGAGCAGTTTAGATCTATGTGAATCATAGTCATCTATTTAAAATAGCTTTTAAAAACATATTGGAAGTAATCAAGTAGAATGATTGGGAATAGTTCACCAATCTGCTAAGAAATGGTAAGCTAATTATTGAAATAAATGAAATCTTACATAAGCAATTTAAGTTATTTTATGATTCCATGCTTCTTCCTGTGAAGCTAATATAACTAATCAACCCTAACAATGGATTACTACTGTCTCTCGATTAAATGAGAAAACGTGCTGTATTTTCTTTGATTATGACCAATGGTTTATTACTATAAGACCTGTACTTATATCATGGGAAAGTATGTTATATGTGCTCTATGTGCAAATAAATTGTACAATAATACAACAAAATAAGGAAAGTATTAATTATTCATTAAATGAATAGTGACCAGTTTTAGATTTCATAGAAACAATTTAAGCAAACTTTGAAAATTTTCCAGTCTATGTTTAGAGAAGATAATTGTCATTGCCACAAAGATAATGTTATTTCATCTCTAGCACTCAGTGCATAAGAAAGTGCATGTGAAGATGGAATACATAGTTATTTTGAATTCTACAGCAGTTGTGTATAACAGAGTTTTTACCTTAGAAATATAAAATGGTCTATGATGAAGAGTGAAGTGCAGGTTATTTTCACATCAGCACTTCTGGGAAAGAACCAAACAATGTTTCAGTACCTAAAATTGATTAATGTCAGGCAGCATTGACATTTAAGCAAGTATCAAATACCAATTAATATTAAATAGATGAAAATTGGAAAGCCGCAGCTAAAGATTTTTCTAATTTCTGGTCTTTAAACAAAAGCTAATGATGGTTGACCATATTCTCACGGATATAGTTGTATGCTAAGTTTATTCACTAAATCTATTAGGAATGCATCTTTTATATATTTTAATCATTTTTACTTTAAGTAAATAAATTAAATGACTTGCAGTAAAGTACTTTATTTTTCAAAGATTTAATGATGTTTTAAATTTTAATGTAAATTTGTATAGGTCAAGATAAAAACATTAGTCAAGTTATATCTACTGTGGAACAACAATAAGTTACTATAGAAATATTTAAGGAAAAAAACCAAATATGAAATTGAATATATGTACACCAGTACGGAACTCTTGAAGCAATACACAGTTTTGACGTTTGCAATTGAAAAGTTATATTGATTAAATTATTTCCAGAAATGTGCAGTCGAATCAACATAAGTGTATTATTTTCTCTTCTATGCTAACATAGAATAAAAACTTATTGAACAAAAGGCTTCTATTTCTATAATTTCCTTTTCTGCTCCATATAATGCTATTCTGTCCCTTTACTTTGGCTTTACCTGTTAATTTTTTATTTATTTCCTTAACTCTTAAGTTTGGTTCTAATTTGTTTTCGGGTACTTGCTTTCTTTTTCTCTTTGTTATATTGAGTTTCTAGTTATTATACTGAAGTTGACAACTGTCAAAATAAAGTAAGCTCTGGGGAGAGCTAATTGAGTCCTTCCTTCACAATTTGTTTTCCAGGACTATGCTGAGAAAGAGAATACCATTGCAAAAGCTCTGGAAGATCTGAAGGCTAATTTTTACTGCGAACTCTGTGACAAGCAGTACTATAAGCATCAAGAATTTGACAACCATATTAATTCATATGACCATGCTCACAAACAGGTAAGAAAGAGACATCCAAAAAAGTGGAGTATTTCTAAACTTTTGCAGTAGAGTGAATTGTGTACACTACATGAATGTGTTATTTTTATTTAACACTTTCTTGGCTTTACATTTGTAGACATGTTATTATGGGATGATAATTTGATAACAGAGAAAACCATTTCTAAAGCAACCAAAAGCAACGTTTGAAATAAACAACCAGCATAAATAATTAATATTCAACTGCTTCTTAGTGAATGTTAGTGTTTTGAAACAGTATGATACAGATGACTTCTAAATGCCCTCAAATGTATTAAGTTTAAAAAATTAATCAAGATCATATTCATCAAGCATAAGTATGCACAGTCATGCATTGTTTAAGGATAAGTGACATGTTCTGAGAAAAGTATCCCTGAGCAATGTTCTCACTATGTAAACATCCCAGACGGTAGTTATACAAGCGAAGACACCTATAAGGTTACTAGGTAATATAATCTTATTAGACCACTGTTATGTTTTATGCTGTCTATCAGTAGCAAAAGCATTGATATTGGGTCAGGGATTTAGCTCAGTGGCACAAGCACCTGCCTGGCAAGCGCAAGGTCATCTGTTCAATTCCCGGTACAAAACAAAAAAAAAACCAAATTGATATGTAGCTCATGATTGTAGTTCTTTATAGAAAGATTTTAGATTTAAACCACCAGAAAAACATGAGAAAAATGGTCCCGAGTTATTGATTAAATAGTACACTATATATATCTATAATTACTTTGAAGTAATTTTCATTTACTATCAACTATAAATCCAAGATTGAAATTTCAACACTGCCTAGAAAGATCCACTTAAAGTAGTAGTAATTTACAAGTGAGTTCATACTAATTGGATTTTCTAACATAACATATATTTACCAATATTTAACATTTTTGTGTAGCTAATATGATAGCATTGATTTACAATTAATTTAATCTTTTGTTATCACCAGTGCCATTTGCAGAATTCATTTTGTTATAATTAAAAATTTCACTTTTGAACAGATGAACCTGCACTAAATCTCCATTAATATCTGATTTATTGAGCATAAGAAAGAAAGATTAGGGAGAAATGATCAGGATGATGCAAGGGTGTAAGGTGAACTTCAATTATACACCTGGCTATTTAGTGCATATTTCAGATAATGATCTGTTTTTGACTTTTTCTTCCTGGTGCATAGTGTGTCATGAATTCCTTGGTACGCTGATTAAGAGATAGGTTTTGAGAGAAATATTTCTTTTCTTACATAAGAATGCATACACCTAACTGTATTATTGCTTGATTTGAACATTAAAAGCCATCAGGATGGAATGGACAACTATTGTGAAGATAACAAGATATACTATGGTGGTCATTGTGGTTTTCCTATTATCCTATTTTCAAGTTCTGTACCAATTTCACTGCTCTGTTTTGATTTGATATATTCTGTTTTGTTTTGTTGGGCTTTATTATTTTTAAAAGAAAAAAAGAAAAGAAAAGTCATGAGGAAACAGTATTGATTTTGTTGTACTTTTGCTATCATTCTGCAATGTGTTCCTGAAGGGACAAATCTTAGAAGTTGTTCCCTGCTTTTTCCCTATGTAATATATATATATATTGCAAGATATGTTGTTACACAATGTGTCACTGAGTAAAGTAGGCATTTGGAAATGTGTGCATGTGCATGTTTTAAGGATATCATACCTACTATTAATATTTTCATTAAAGAATGCTTAATTCAGACATAAGTTTGCCTTTGAAGATCAAAACTCACTCAAGTTATCTAGAGGACCTTGTCAATTCCTTAGTCACAATTGTTAGCAAATGTTATATACTACATAACTTAGTAAAGTGAGTTCAGATCAGATTTGACTTATTATTTTGAAGATTCAGAAAATCACTTCAACAATCCTCAGGGATATTATGTCCCAGAGATACAGTACCAAAGTAACTGTTAACTCTGGTAAATAAAAGGGTTTAACTGATTATTTTAACATGAGATAATGTTACAACACCTGAAAATATTTAAAATCTATAAAAGCATTGTATTTCTTCCCAATAATAGAGTGGCATATCCTTGAGGGTGCCCCTGTAGAGAAAGATCTCTTTTTTCTGAGCAAAGATGGCACCCTATGACATCTATCCATGTTTCTACTGCGTGATTCTAATTCTTAATGTTATCTTATTTTGACATTTGAGTGTGGGCGTGAGTTTCTGATAGCCCCTGATTCTTCTTGGTTGTATGGAGTCACCTAGGCATTGAAAAATTATCTATGTATTCCAGTTGTTGCAATCTGGTTTTGATTGAGGCTGCTTTTCCAAAAATTCTAAGCCACAGATGATTTTCTTTGACCCTGTAATCACTTCTACTATTTCAGTGCATGATGAAGCTCTAAGTGGAGGTATGCTGTGAATGCACGGTTGGTGAGTTGTCACTGTTTCAGCACTAGATTGCCATCCAGGAACTGAAATGTGTTATGTACATGCACCAGTACCCTATGTCAAAATGTGATCATTGTGTACTGCAAATATGTACAAAAAAAAAGTAAATGAAAGTCTCAATGAGTTAAAAATAAATCAGTGTTTTTCCAGTGTTTATTCAGTGTACTGTTCAATATAAACTTGGAGAGTACCTGAAAAGTCTCTCCCTTGGGAAGGTAGTCCCAAATGCCTTATCCACAGTTACTGGCTTATGACCAAGCTGTGCAGAATCTGTCTTCTGCCAGTGCTGGACAGAATCACTAGGGAAATATCAGCCCCAGGCCCCTACGCCATGCCCGTGAGTACAGATGCCACAATGTTGTGTCACGCCCTGACCCCACAGCCCACCTACTACAGAAAAACACTGGGTAGGACCAGGGCTCATCCTGCCATGTCACATGCTGCTGATGTAGACTCAACACCCTGAAATAGGCAGCTGAATCTCACACTGGAAGACACCCCTTTAAAACTGCCTGGAACAGAAGTGTGATAGCTTGAGGTCATTTTTCTTCACATGGCCCAAGGCTGGTTCCAGAGGTTTTATCAACAGCACTGACCTCAGAATCAGGATTTAAGATGTTCCTAGCAGCGCATCATTATTCCTGCCCAGAGTTGCATGGCAGAGCTCTACGCTTACTCCCTCGTCGTCCTCCTTGCCCACAGAAAGCTGTCTGTCTAAAGTTGGGGTAGTACTGGTGAAGATAGGTGATGTTAAGCAGGGTGCACCTGAATCTCAGAGCCATGTGGACCTGCACCGTGTCAGTGTTGCTTCTTAGATGGCACTGTAGCTGGAGATGATCCTGAGCACTCAAATCCATCCTGCCAGAGTTAAGGTTTCTACATGGTCCCAGACCATGTGTAGGAGCCCAATCTTTAAGCAGTAGTCTGGGAGTAGCTATGCTGCCTAAGGTTAGAGGACTGGTGACTGAGACAGCCCTTTATCTATCCAGGGTGACACTAAGGTATGTCACACCTGAATCTCACAGTTGCAGAAACTTAGAACTCTGAGTATGGGTGTGGCCCAGGTGCACAGGAAGTTGGCAGTGAGGCAAGGCCCAATGCTTGAGTCTGTTCCACCAGTCTGCAGATCTCTGCCTGATCCTATGTCAAGTCTAGATGCTCTGTAAGCTTTTGCCTAGTTATGGGGTCTTTCATTTTCTGTAAGTAGCTGAATCTCACACTGGTAGACGCAGCATTCAGCTTCACACCAAAGTCCTATGCTAGCCTATCTGATCTTCTCCCCATTGCTTGGCTCTTACTCTCATTGTTGTCCAAGGTTGGAAAAGAAGTAGAAGAATTCTCTTATGGTTTAAATCTGAAATGTCCCCCAAAATCCTCATATGTGAATAGATCATGGTGTGCTATATTCATCAGTGGGCCCAACCAGTAATTAGTACAGTAGCTAAATATTTTGTAGGTGGTGGGACCTGGGTAAAGACGAATCACTGGAATAGGATTTGGAAGGGAGTTTTCTTGTTGCTGCCTTCTCCTTTCTCTGTCTCTCTCCACTTCCTGGCTTCCATAGCATGAGCATCTTTTCTTCTGCATAACCCTCTGTCACCCTGTTTCTGCCTTGGATCTGGTCAACCATGGATTGAAATTCTGAGCCAAATTAAACCTCTACTCTTTTAAGTAATGAGTGTCAGGTATTTTTTCCTAGTGAAGAGAAAGTGACAAAGATATACTCTCTTTGCTCTCTGGCCTACACAAATATAGCAACAGCCAGAGATATTGGTCAATATGAACACAAGCCTTTGTTCACACACATAAAATTTAATTTAACTGTTATACTGATAAATGAGAGTTTAAATGCAAATCATTTTATGAAGTATACACACAATAGCTAACTTTTAAAACACAGAAAGTAGTGTTAAATACCAAGAAATATCGTATTTTAAGAATAATTATATAGTCCAGTGTCCTAAGACAATTTCACTTTATATCAACTATCTTGGTTATTATTGTGTGCCCTTCTTTGGATAATAAATGAATTAACATGAATTTTTATTGAAAAGTAGCCACATTTGGTACACTTTTGAGACAACAGAAGTTTAAGAGCAATGATTTAAAAAGCCTCGTTCTCCTTGCTTTGTCTTTTGATCTGTATCAGATTTATGCAATATTAGAGGAACTATTTTAAATATATAAACATTTATTCATTGCTTATTTATATGCATCTTCAAGGAAGCTACAGGTGTACATTTGCTTGTGTGATAAATGCATGTGAAGAATCCAGACGCTTGTGTTAGTCACACCGGCTCCCTCAGTAACTACTGCTGTGGGTGCCTTTTGTCTTTGCCCTTCCAGCCTCCATTTCCGTATCTGTATACAGAGGATTTAGACTACACAGCTTTCACTGGGCTATCTGGATCTGTTTCAGGATTCAGAATCACCAAGTATAATACATAGATGAGACCTAGGTGGCCATGATAAATGATCAATATATGTTCAGTTCCTAATTCCATGTATTATGAGTGACTGTTTCATGCAAAACATGAATAAAATAGTTTCTAGTAAAGGTATGGCATTCTGAATTCTGGTCACTGAGATTAAAAAAAAAAAAAGATTGGAGACTCAGCATCGGGTGAAGAGAAAAGCTTTTCCTCTAACCCATTCCACCTCCTCATCTGCCCTTAAAGTACAACCACACTGTCTCTCCTCTCGCCCGGCAGCCTCTGAGCAATTCAGAGTCATTTTCCCAGTGAGAGACTTGTCATACTGATGCTATGAGAGATAGAAAAGGGAATGATTGCCTTATTACTCCTGCCCCTCAAACATCTTGATTTTTGCTTTCGTGGCTGCAATGTGGCTGAAATATCTCCCGAAAGGTGCTGAAGTGACCTCCACCTCAGCACGTCGAGATTCAGTGTCTTGCAGCTTGCTGTTTTGTTCTGCCCCAAAGGATGTCAAGGTCAGGCCAGGTGTTTGGAATGTGTTTTTCCTACAGGGACTTTTATTGCTATAGAAATGGAACAGCTGTATTCCCAAATTTGAACGTTTCCTCATAATTTAAACTGCTGTTACGTGACATGATATTTTAGAAAGGAATTGCTTCTTGATATTTTTGTGTAAATATTCACCTGTGTATAAATACATAAAAATAATTGCTAATTTAAAAATAAGATGCAGATGCATGTACAAATAGCATCATATGATCGAACTTCTTCCAGTATATGCCTGGGATTTTGTGCATACATCTGTTTGTATGTGATGGTACTTTTTTCTTTCTTCTTTCTGTTTTAACTTTTTGAAGATTTTTCACTTAGAAAAAGGGAAGGGCATAAAATTTGCTTCCTCAGAGTCTGCAACCTCCTCCCTATCCCAAATTGAGACTATCTATGGAAGCACAGATAATAGGAATAATTACAAAACTTTCTTGTATGGACATATTTTTATTCCAAATCATTCACAGTTTGCACAAAACTAGGTTGTAGGCTTTGTCTTGAATTTGCCCCAGACTTTGGATAAAATGACCATTTTTAGTAACTGAACTAATGCCAGTTTATAAAACTTTCCCCAAACAACCCCAAGTCTTCTTCCTTCCTTCCCATCTTCCATCATTTGTCAGACTGAGATAATGGAAGATGGATTGAGTCAGTCTGTATTGAGTATAGGAAAAAAAAAAAACCTAGCATTGAAAACATATTATTCATGACTTTGAATGTATATTCTTCCTATAGTTTACCTGATAACTAGGTTGGTAGTATTAATGGAATTTTATACCTTTTACTACTTTATTTTTATACATACTTTGTTAACAAGCATACTTTAACAAATATGTTTTCTGAGAAAACATCTATCTGGAGAAATAGTTTATAAATTATTATATACTTTTATTATGTAAGTTTACTTATAGTTTCATTTATTCAAAAATGACAAAGTTTACAGTAGTTATTCTTATTAAAATCAAATTCTTAAGAAAGTAGGTCCAGAAAAAACCTAAAATATGTAAATCTATGATTCACATAATGTGAGGATTTGAGAGCAGCACACATTGAATATCAAAATTTTAATCCTCTGATAATCCCATCAAGAACTAAAGTTTACATTATTTGCTCAAAGGGTTATCTCATAATACACTTTAGGATTCTCCTGGCATCAATATATAGTAAAACATTAGTATTTCTGTTCTCTGTGGTAGGAGGTGGACATAATACTAAACACATAAAAACCTTAATTCTAGTTGAAAATTGGAATTAAGAGAGAAGTCTTAATGTATAATACATCCAGGGTCTGGTTTAGGTCCATGGCTCATGGCTTATAATCGAAGCTTTACAGATGATTGTAATATGAGGCTAGGGTTGAAAACCAGACTGGAGATTAGTAGAGTGGCTAGGTTAGAGTTTAAATTGCATTTTAGGATATTTGTATCCATCCTTCTATGATCTAGAAGTAAAACTATATTCTAATCCCAAACCACTTATCTAAAGATACTATCAGAATGGAACAAGAAGCAGAGAGCAGAGACAGACAGAGCAGCATGCTCTCTTTCCTTTTCCTAGGCAGTGACTTAGAGAAGAGAGACACATTACAAAGTCTTTTAGAAAGTAGGGACTGTGGAGAGAAAATGCCCTTTCAGCTCTCTGCTCCCTAGCAGTTTGAAACTCAGCCAACTGCAAATGAAATTTGACAGCAGAGTGTGTTTAAACAAGATTTTGTGAGTTGATCTACCCAGGATATTCTGTTTAAATTTGCCATCATTGTTGCCGAGAATTTTCCCCTTGTCCTTTTGGGAGACTCAGAGGGCAACAATTCTGAGAACAGGAGGCCCTGCTGCACATGGGAAAGACACAAGTGGGTTTCCTGGGCCTGACCAGTGAATAGAAAAATAGCTTCCATAGATTGTGTATGGATCTTGGTTACCAGTGGCATGGAAACAGTGCCTCCTCCACGTCTTATAAATGAGAATATCAGAAACGGAGTGAGAAGAACACATAGAATAGTAAAAATATTTAGAAATTTTCCCCAACCTAGTCATTAACTAATTATTTATTTATTCATGGATCAGGATATTATTCATTTTCTACTCTCATAGCTCAGGTAGATGAGAAAGTAATTTATTCAGAAAATAAGGAAGAAAAAGTCTCCTTTTACATCAATGATACACTACATAGTAATTTTTCACTCTGCTACACACTTTACCAATTGGCATTTTATTGTTAGTAATATAAATATTTCTTATTTAACTTTTAAATCTATGATAATGATCAAATCTTGCCCAAATTGCCAGAATGTTTTAAATTGTGCCAAATTAGATTTTAATAAAGAAAAAGTAAACACTACATAGAATAAACACTGTTTAGTAATGATTAGTAACCAGGATATGCTTATTTTATTTAACTATTTCACAATTTACCCATGCTTCATCACTAAATGAGCTGCTATGCTTAGAGATCATAACTAGGTTTCAATGATTTCAATAATTGGTGTGAAAGCAATTTGTGTATATATTGCTACAGACAGAAACAATGCTTATTGAGTACAAGAAACAGGGAACCCATACATGTATAAATATAAATGAATATTACATACATCATGTTACATCCAGACCATGCTATATATATACATACATTCAACTAATCTGCATTCTTCCTTTATCTAGGAATACAAATACTTGTGTCTTGGTAGTTGCAATTTGGAGTTGCAAGTGCTATAAATAATTAGTATTTCTATGAGCACCTTTGACAAAGGAGAATTCTGACAATTTTTGACTGCAATTATATAAAATTGGCTTCTTTGTTATGTTTCTGCCCTCGGATATCAGAACTATGATGTTTACAAACCTACTAAAGTAAACATGGTCTTTCTTGAAATAAATTTCTTTTCTATTGAGTGAATACTTGGCACATCAATTTTTATTCAATCTGCAGTAGGACACCTTTTAACAATTTAATCTGGGCTTTAGAGCAACTGTATAATTAGCAAACATAAATTATATTGCTGACTCTGTGCTATCAATTCTTCGCGGGCTAAAATTGTGTTCTGGCATAGTAAAAATAATTCCGTGAATCATTTTTGAGATGCCTTGTATCATAGTTCCTTTTATGCAACTGGGTAACTTAGTTCCCTTTATGCAACTAGGTAACTTATAATGAACAGAAACGTACTGTCTCACAGTTATCGACTAAGAAATCCAAACTCTGGACACCAGAATGAGTCAAGTGCCTACCTACTGTAAAGAACAAAACCTGACTGGTACCTTCTTGCTTCATGACCCTATGGTGGAAGGTGAAAGCCCAGGAGAAAGCTAGATGAGACCACACTGTCCCCTCTGAGCAGCACCGTTTCTACCCATGAGGGAGGAACCTTAGCAGCTTTGAAGCTCTCATTTTGTCTTATCTTAATCATCTCTTAAAGCTCTCATCTTGTCAAATCCTTACAATGGCAATTATATTTTAACTTGAGCTTTGGAGGAAACATTCAAACCATGATGAAATATAAGATTAATATAATACTTTTATATAAACATCAAAGTGGCTAGGAATGCTTGTGAATTTTTTTTTTTTTTGTGGCAGCGGGGAATGAACTCATGACCTCGTGCTTGCCAGGCAGGCACTTAGGCCACTGAGCTAAATCCTCAGCCCTTAGGCTCAGAAATGCTTAATGTGTAAAAGCAGGAGATTGATGAAAATATGGATTATTCATTACAGTGACTCATAATCTTAGCAACTTTCAAATCACTATGACTTATAAACAGTAGAGATTCCTTTCATTTTATTCTCAATTTTAGCATATGTCTAACTCATGAAGCTGTTTCATAAATGTTTATTGAAGACGTGTGCTAATGAATAAATAAAGGAGTTCTCGGGTCCCTTTAAAATGAAATGTATGGCAGCTGATAGGTAAAACAGAGGGCTAGAGACATAAAGTGACTTGGATCACTATGGATGTATTTTATTATGGATATACTGTAATATCTATCAGAGACGATTTCTAGGTAGTAGGTGTTGGATGGATTGAGTGCTAAAGACAGAGGAGAAGCAACAATCCTAGTGCACGTATTTCGAGCACTAAAGGCTGGGTAGATGGCAGTGCGGTCGACTCGAGTGAGTCACTTTCCATGGAGCAGGAGGGAATGAAGTAGCTAAGTTGGTAGAGCTGCTTTGTGGTGCTCTTTCTGTGACTTTCAAAGCAGTGGATCAAAGCTTCCCAAATGGGAAGAACCCCTTAAAAGGTATACCATGTCTTAACACAATGAAATAATCATGATCCACAGCATACATAGTCTCTGTGTGATTTCAAGAATGTGACATCACCATCTAGCCAGTCTTTCACGCCAAAAATATGGGCATTAGATGGATAAAATTCTGTATTCTAAGCTATTTAATTCAATCCTGTCAATAGCATGCTTTCCATTTTTATAGAACTTACCTGATAATCATTCTAATAGAATCATAATATCCCTACAAATATTATTTCATTTAAATATTTCTTGTTTTGCATTTGAACTTAATTTTAAATTCTGATGTTCACATGCTTCAGACTCACAATTTTAAACCATACTTTAAGATCCTAAAAGTGAATATACAGTGCATAAGTACATTAATATTTCTTGGTTTTTTAAAGTGTGGGATAATCTAATTGAGTTTGACATAATAATTTCATAGAGAATCACTTTTAAAATGGTTGCACCTGTCAAAACATTCATAATTGGCAATTTTATTCTTTTCATGGTCAGAAGAAATCTTTTTTTTGTATATGACGTGAATCAGTTGGTATGAAATTGAATTAATAAAATATAAATTGCTTTTGAAATTGATTTTGTATTTTT
>RJWT010014095.1:0-13576 GCA_004365215.1 Cuniculus paca
AGAGACCTAACTTTAAGACAAATAGACAGCACACTGAAAAACTGCAAGAGGCTAAACAATCCAAATACCCACGAAACAATTCATTAACAGTAAACTATCCGATGTCTATCTCATCATTCAGACACTTGCAGAAAAAAATGAACATTAAATGTATTTCATATACACTAAGAAACCAAGAGAAATTCATAAACAAACACTCGCTGGTAAAGACAGAAAAGGCAGAAGGACTGGCTCCTTAGATGTGATTAGTAGATGTTTGAGAATGTATATTAGCTTTTCTCATTTCACATTAGGGTATTTTGGTCAAATACTCTTCTTAATGAAAATCACAATATATACTTTATATGGATCATTGGTTTTTCAATATGTGAACTGCAAGATACTTTATCTAAAATTGTATTAAAATAATTCAGAAGGCTCTTTAAAATTTTTCAGTGTTGAGATCCTCATCCTGAATATGTAACGAGATGTTAAATAACACTGAAAAGTTGGTCTTGATGGAATTTTCTTCTGTCAATTCTAAAAATGTGTGCTTTTTTGCCCCCTCACATATTGATTCTCAACAGGATACAGCTTTTATAATGGATGAAAGTAGAAGTTTCTCCAAGGTGGCATCTGCTGCTGCTGCTGCCATCTAGCGGCACTGCCAAGGTAGTCACTTCTGGGGCAGGCCTTTGCGGACACACTGGTGGGGAGGACACACAGTGGGAGGACTCCAGATCTGATGTTTGTGGTCCAGACTTCTCTCCCCCTCTATCCGGTGCCAAGCTGGGATTCACAAGTTTCTTTATTGTCCCTTTCCTGCAGTCAGGCTTATTTCTCATTTATCTGTGATGAAGGATGCAGACCCTTGGTACATCAATTCTGTGTGACAGGTCTCCTACCAGACTCCCACATAAGTGTTTTTTCCTTTTAAGTCTTGAAAACCTAGAGCAACATTTCACTACATTCTACAAAAAGCTAAATTACCATGAATAGTGAAAAATCCAGAAAATAAAATGTCTGATTACAATTTATTTCTTCAATCTAACTCCCAAGACTTATGGCATATATATTTCTACTTGACAAAAACAACCTGCTAGGTTTTTCCTCAAATAACTTGAAATCCTACAACTCAGAAAGGCGAATTACCTTTCATAGAAGAAATACGATTTGATTCTCAGGACAGAAAGGTAAACTCAGATTTCTAACAATCTTATTTCAATTTAGATGAGAAAAGAAAGTAGTCATCTCTCTAACAAATAATTACAAATTCTAATTTGATTTTGTTTCAAAATTCTAAATAATCCTTGCATTTTCATTCAGTACAAGGTACAGACCTAAAATTCAGTAAACTACAAGATAAATATTTTTCTATGGAAGAATCTGTCTTTCCCCTTAAATGTGAAAATCCTGATAGCTAATTTCTTTGAAAAACTTCAACAGTGTCCCAAAACATTACATTCAATGGAGGAACATGTAATGCTCACTATGATGGGATTAAATAAATATGAGAAAAATGACCTTAGAATGATTCTAAGACATGGTTTAAGATAATACAAATTTGATGACCAGAATGGAAAAGAACTCATTTCACATGAACAGAGTTGATCTACTTAGTCAGCAAATGAAAACTTTTGAAGTGTTCTAGCTTCCATGATTACAACTTGTAGGAAAGGTTACCTGTGACTGCTAATCCTGGTATGTCAATTTGATTGGATTAAGAAATGCCTAGAAGATAAAGTACTTCTTTGGGTCTATATGGGTGGGTCACTGAGCTGTGACCTTGGGTACAAAGGTATACTTGCACCCTGGTCCCTCTTTGGCACCATTCCCCTTCTCTGTTTTCTGACAGCCATTAAATAAACATCTTTGGTCTACCATACTCTATCATGATGTTTTTGCCGTGAAGCCAGCTAGCCACAGACTGAATCCCGTGAAACCACAAGCCAAATTAAATCTCTCCACCCTTAAATTGTAGGTATCTTATTAATGAGAAATCTGACCAATGTATTATGTGTTGATAATAATGAAAATATTAAGCATGTATTTTCTTGTTTAGTATCTCCAACTACTCTATGAAATTAATATTTTATTGTATAGATGAGAAAAACTAACGCGTGGAGGTGTTAAGAAACTTGGTGATGGTCACTGAGCTCGAGATAAGAGGGCCACGGTCAGTGAGCTTGAGATAAGAGTGCTGATACAGTCTGTTATCAGCTGCTCGTTACCAGAGCCTGTGTGGGACATTCACTACCGCTGCCCCAGGCTACCATCAGGTACCAGGAAAGCCAGATGTTTAAGGCACAACACAGAAAGACATATGCAAATGGTACAATTCAGTTTTACAAAAACTCCACAAAGGGTTAGGAGGAACATAAAGAAAAACAATGAAATAGAAACAATGAATTAGATAGCCTATACTATAAGTGAATTTCACCTAGTTATTCCCTCTTTAAATAAAGAGCATTTAAAATGTATATTCTGGTCAATACACTTTCTTTTGAAAGCGTTAATTTAGTGGCTTTACACATAAAAAGCCTCTGATGTATATTTGAAATGGGTCTGATTTTCGAGTTCAAGAAACTCACATTCATGTTTGTGTACATACATAACATACACATAAAACTTAGGTTACAACACTACACCATTATTGTTTCAATATAGTTTGGGCAGAAGTTGTACTTTAAACACAGAATGTTCCTCGTATGACACTTGAACTGTTCTATTAAGCAAGGAAAATTACAGTGAGAATTAAAAAAATTTACTTTTCTCTGTGACTCTTCGAAAGTAGCAGAAGAGTGTTTTAAGCTTTTCTGGTTTCCTTGATGAGCGTCCTTCAAACAATCTGAAAGAGACCAAAAATAAAAGAGGGTGGAGTATGATTTAAAATGCTCTAAAGATTCAGAAAACACTAAATGTACATTGCTGCCATGTAACAGAAGCTCTTTCTGTGACAGCGAACTGGAAGACTGCTTTGGGTTTGGCCTGCCTGGGACCTGAAGCCAGGCTCCTCTGAAGCTGCTCCAGATAGCACTCTCCCCCCGTACTTCTCCAACCCACCTTTCTCATCTAGCCCCTCAAGGTCAACCAGGCTAGCACACAGCCATTTCCCCAAGGCAAAAACTATTCAGACTGTTTCACACCACTAGATAGCTACATAAATGAACAAAAATGGTATCTGAAAAAAATCCACATCTGAGTGTTTGCAATGAAGTGAGGGGCTGTGATTATGGGAGAAACACAGGCAGGTGTGACAAGATGGTGGGGAAAGAATACCTGTGGTTTCCCAACATTCACATGAAGTGTGAACAAAGTACATGATGAGTGTTTATTTTTTGGACACCGGAAATTGAACTCAAGACCTTGCACTTGCCAGGCAAGTGCTGTGCCGCTACGCTATATCCCTGGTCCTATGATGAATGTTTAAATTAAAACATGTTATTATAGTAAAAGACAAACTGCCATTAATGCTCCTCAAAATACCCCTCCATTTTTTGAACACACTTTCCCATCATTCTTGCCACTTTCTGAAGCAGCTCAGGAAGTCCTCTTTCCTAAGTGTCTTTATGAGGTATGCTAAGAAATTTGGTGAACGATGCTGCTGAGTGTTACCCAATGAAAAGGGAGTTTCGTGAAAACATTACCGCGTGTCCTCATTCACTTTAACTCACTGTATCTGGCACTGTAGGACTTCTGGCTCTTCCCCAAAGTAAAACTGACCATGAAAGGTAAACACTTTGAATCAGTTTAGTATCTTCAGGCAGCCACGACAGCACTACCAAAGACTCAAGAAAGAGGACTTCTCGAACTGCTTCAGAAAGGGGCAAGAACAGTGGGGATGTGTGTTCTAAATGGGTGGGAGGGGAATATTTTGAAGGAGATTAAAGGTACTGTCTCTCTTACTGAAATACATTTAAAAAATTTAAACATTCACCATAATTTTTAATCAAACCTCAAATGTTGAAGCTGGAATCCCCCATGTGACTGTGTTTGGAGATACGGCCTGGAGGGGATGGTAAAGGCTAACTGGGGCCGTTAAGTACAGTCCGAATCATACAGGATTGGGGTCCTTCTACAGATACCACAGCACTCTCTGCTAGGTGACAGGTGAGGCCATAGCAAGAAGGGAAAGCAGTAGTCAAGATGGGAATAACATCCTCATCTGGACCTAAATCGGCCAGCACTTTGATCTGGGATGTCTATTCTCCAGATCTGAGACAAAGCAAATTTCTGTTGTGTAAGCTGACCAGCCTGTGGCATTTTGTTATGGCAGATCCTGTGCTTGGTAAACAAAACGGTGCCACCCATATGTTACCCAGTTTCCAGCAACCTGGATTTGTATGACTTAATTTGGTTTTCTTTGAAATGATGTGGCATTGTTATTGGTAACACATAAGTCAATTTATCCCGAGGAAAGAAAAGCAGGGCTTTTAGAAACATATGAACTGAGTAAGTAGTTCACTAAAAGATTTTTCACACAAAAGCCTGCTCTGGGGGCATAAGATCTGGCTTTGCAAAGTCATTTAAAAATCATAGGAAGATTCAGTGGCTATAAATGATGAAGATTCTCTGCCTCTAGTCACATACTCTGACTTTTAAATCCAGAAACCCTCCAAGTATAAGTCCACCTTAATAAGTGCTGAAATGGGTAACATTTTTCATGATTATAATAGCAAGCTTATGTAACTATGCAGAGAAAGAAAAGTTAATTTCATGAGAAAATCCTATTGAGCAACTGAAATGAATTAGGTAAAGGAAAGGAAATGCAGATTTCAAATGATCCTGTTTACAATGATCTGAAGCCTGTATTCAAGGTCAACTCCTGGAAAAGCAATTTATGAATACCTATTTCCCCCAAAGAACACTAACGTTAGGTAACATCTAAACTTAATTCAAAATCTAATCTGTTTCAAAGAGTTTAAGAGTGCTTGTGCGATAATTTTTCTCAAAGAATTTATCTTTCTAAAATATTTAAATACACGAACTCATAAAATCCAGTTGCCAGCTTAAAAAACAAAAACAAAAACGGTTCTTTGAGAGTACAGATTTCAGCTTGATTTCTCTGCAATGTCAACCAGAAAAGAGCATGTTTAAGTCAAAATGATAGTCAAAACAATGAACCTGCTTGGCAGTTTAATTAAATATTCTACACCAATAAATATGACTTGCTAAATGATACCTTGGGCCCCACAGCAAAATCCCCCTCCAGGTTTCCTACTTAGTAGAGGGAAGCAGTATAAATGTAACAGGCAGCCACCACCTTCTTCTAGATCCGATGGGCTACACAATTCCACTAAAGGGAAAAGTTCTTCAAAAGAACTGCTTCAGAGTGGAGAAAACGGCTGCTGCCCTTAAGGAATAATTCCTCCAAACACAGAATGTCTCTAGCTTCTTTATGTGGTGGTCTATTTATAAAGTCACATAAAAGTCCACATATTTTGTAACTGTGATGTCAAATTATTAGCCTTAGGAGCCTCTTGGGAGTGCAGATTTATTACCCCACTGGTAAGGAGTTTCCTGGAAGATTACCTAGCTGCTATTACTACCACAAATGCAAATCAGTGTTTATTCTGCAAGTCCAAATCTTAAAGGTACAAATCAAGCAAAATCTTAAAGCATTTCATTTATTTATTGCTCCAAGCCTAATTTCAAATCACTGTGTAACATCTCCCTGACAGAGTCTGGAAGGGGGTGTGGGTCTGGAGTGGAGTGGAGATAAAGTCAGAAGAGTTGAAGCAGGTTTAAAGTTTCTGTGATAATGTCAGACTTGGCTTTAGGATATTTAATGTGCTATGTGTAGCCGCACAAATGAAAACAGCAAGCCTGCTACCGCAACAAGTGAAAACAGAAAAACATGGGTAGTAAGCATGAATGGAAGCCAGCACAGGGATGATGTATTTATAATCTGAGGGATGGGGGTGGGGAAAGGGAAGAAAAAAGATGGTGGGAGGAAGGTGTAGAGGCCAAATGAATTGGTGTGAAGTAACAGAGGATACGAGAGACAGACACTAACAGAGACTGAGAGAGACACCTTCTCATAATAACTGTTATAGTTTGTGTCTAGGTGGCCCCCCCAAGCCTCATACAGTCATGAGGCAGCTGAATCTAGCATTTGTGATTGGTTCCTTGTCTAGCGCTGGGATTGAAGGAGGGAGTGCTTCACCCGCCCAGGGGCGGAGCCAGCATACAATAAAGGGAGGGAAGAAGGCATGCTTTTCCCCCTTTCTGCCCTTTTGCTCTTGTTGCTTGCTGCCACCATGAATGGTTGCCCCTCAGCCACACCACCCTGCCTTGGAGCCAGCTGGGTATGGACTGAGACCTCCAAAAACTGTAAGAAAAAAACCTTCCCTTCCTTCATATTAGGTGTCAGGTATTTTGTCTCAACCATGAGAGCAAATTAACTGAAACAATAACCAAACAACATCTCATTTTTTAAGACTTTCCAATGCTGACCTTTAAATTTAGGTTTTCCACATCCTGGGGTATGTATGTTGGAGACGTTCTTTGAGTCAGCCGCATGTATGTAAATAGGTGCACAAAATAACACATTAATAATCCCTATGCAAGTAGGGAAGACAGTTTGGCATTTCACCAGATGATAATCAGAGATTATTTAAACAAGCAAATAAAAAGAGTCAGGCCACCTCACTTTGTTCTAAACAATTCAGTTTGCATTTTCAAAGGAAGAAGTCAATCAAGGGTCAGATACATATTAACTGATGCTTTTCTTTCCATACTTACAAAGAAAAACATAGTTTAATAAAACCTTTACATGAATGGAATATTGACAACATTACTGAAATTGAATTCTAGACACACACATGCACAACCCCCCACCCCACAGTGTCTTAAATTACAGATTAATCCATTAGTATATACTAAATCAAGCCTGAAGCACTACGACTTTCAGCTTAAAATATATAACCTGGGACAGAGCCAGAAACTCACTGCTAGCTCCTCTGTGACGCTCTCAGCCATATGGCCCTAGCAACATTTCCAGTCCAGGGGAGAGGCAGATGTCGAAGCCTCTTGGGCTGACCACTGCTGAGACCGACAATTTATCTCTGACTATCTAGTTTCCATGCAATCTCAGAAGCATCAATGCTAATCACATTGGAAGCCTTTATATGCATGTTGAGGCCCTGAGAGGCAAGCAGGGGAAAAGGTCAGGCATATTTAACATAACTAGGCAGGTCTGGAAGAACACAACAATAAATAAAAAGGAAGACTTATTCAATTTATTGACGTCAGCCTCCCACCACATACTCGCACCATTTTTTTCTATTCAATCAACTAGCTAGCCATACCTCATCTGGGATTAAGTAGTCACATATACTCCAGACTGGCAGAAACAATCATCATAAACACAAACTATACAAAAAAGTAAACGCAAAGATAAAAAAACGCTATACAAGCAGCTTACCAAACGGCACAACAGAATAGGGACCCGACCTTTCAGAAGCCATGTGGAACGGGGACTTTGGGCTGTGCTCCGCTTCTTAAGTACTCTCAGAGCCCTCTGCTCTTGAAAGGCAGCACAAAGCATGGCAGCATGAGCTGGTCAGGATGAAGTTGGGGCAGTGACAAAATGTCTAGGGCACAGAAACCAGAGCTCAAGTCCCGGGTCTGCTGAGTGGTCGTTCATTCTCCCTGAACCTCATTACTATAGAAGCTTCCCTACATAGAGTCTTCCACCAAAGGCATCAAAGCAAGTCGTCAGCAGACAGCACCAATGACTATGATGGCACCATTCCTGTTGTTAGTGGGGGTTCATTAAAACACACCTCCCAGCAAGAGACAAGTGTAGACATGCTGGCCCTGTAACTGGAGCTCATGACTTGCTTACTCCATTTCACGAATTTTCAATGTTTGGGCATTTAGTTAGCCAGGAAGACAAGAGTACACCTAGCTTCACATCTTCGACACATTGAGTTAAACTCTTATTTGGTGAAATGCTATTTACTGCGAATGTTATTTACTGGACTTAGAAAAATGGCTTTGGTTTATTTAATAGATGAAAACTCTCCTTAAGGATTGTTCTAACTTCGGACTAGCTACGCGTTAATAAGTATTAACTGGCATTATTCAAAGGGAAACTTGACTGAAGTGGTTGAAGGACACAGCTTCTATAAGCAGACTCTATCTTGAACTGAATCTACCACTGTGTTGACTTGGCAAAGTATCCTACTCTCACTGAACTTCTCTCTTCCTATCTGAGAAACAGGAATAACAACAATATCTAAGCAATATCAAATTCACAAGGTTGATGTGGGGACTGAGTCAACAATAATTTAGCAGTGATTAGTATACAGTCAGTGCTTAACAAATTAGCTATTGTTATTAAGATATGTTTACACAAAAATTTGAGATAATGCTAAGTAAACTGAGTTCCCTGGGCTAAATTAAGACAGTACACAACATCCAACAAAAAAATCAACATTCATTTATACAAAGTGCTTGCATTATTCTAATCTATATTCCTTTCATTAAGAAAAATGGTCCATCCTTGTTTCCCATTAAGCTTAACATGCTGACACGCAGAGCCAAATGGCTTAAGGATAAATGACCACGCAGAACAACAAAGACAAACCTGCCATTACCAGGAGGCCTCAGAGTTCCCTTGCTGAAATATGTCCAGTCATGATAATGGAGGTCTAATTCCAAATACCCTTCTCAGAGCTAGGACAGACTAAAAGCCCAGTAATATCTGTAATTATTTTTAGTTGTGCTATGTGTGTTCATTCTTTTGGTGGGGGGACCAGGAATCAAACTCAGGACCTTGTGCTTGCCAGGCTATGTGTTCATTCTTATAATTTAGGTAAAATACATCTGACTATTCTTAAGGACAACCAATGATTTTTTTTTCAAAAATGTAGTTTAGCTGAGATCTTTTAGAATTAAAATACAGAGTCTGCTAAAAACAAAAACAAAAAAAATGCACACTTCAAGAAAAGAAAAATAATATGATGTTTTTTCAACAAATGGTGCTACCCTCAGATGGGGGACCCTAGAGGATGTTGTATATTGCGGAAAACCCACTATGCTGCTGGCCCTTAGAGAAAAAACTGAAAACAGAGTGTGCAGCCATCTCAGTGGCCAAGGTTAGCTGAGCAGCAGCAGTTTGCTGAGCTGATAACTGTTTGGAAGCTCATGGCCACCACTCTGAGCAGCTCTTCCAATTGGAGAGGCCAATCAATTAATCTCATCATGTCTGAATAAATTTAGTATTAATATATGTATATAAGTTTTTCTTTTCTTGAAGTGTGTATACACTTTCTTGGTGGATTCTGTACATTATTAAAATTAATGTAAATTCTGGTAATTGGGGGTAGGAAATCAGAAGTCACCAAAGCCAAGCCTTCCTAAGACTTGCGTCCATGCCGTTCTACTCCTAGAGGTCTTGACTGGTGAGGAAAGGCTGTCTGTGCTCACACACCCATGTATGTGGCTGGGAACACTAAGGGCCACTAACACATACAGATAGTTTAGCATAATTGAGATCAGTCTGTGAACAATTGTCTATTCCTGATTAAAACGTTTGCTGTTCTAATGTTACTTAGCCCTCTTCTTTTCTTGTGCTTTGCCTTGTGTACTGATGGGACATACACAGTTGTAATTATCACACACAGCCTTATGCTTTTCTGAGGAAGACTATTAGGAAGAATTAGGACTAAAAGTATCAATGAAGAACTTAAGTATTGAAACACCCATGGTCGAAATCAAATGTCTGGTGCTTGATATTTGCTTTATAATACTTTAGCTGATTTTTAAAAAAGAGGGTTGGATAAGTTAAAAAAAAAACAATAATAAAAATCCTGGTGAGTATTAAGACTGGTTGACTTAAAACATGGGCTCCCTACATTGTTCTCTTATTTTTCAACACTGAATATGTCCACAATGAGGTTTTTTAAAGTGACATAGAGGCATGGTTTGTGTTTTCTTCTGAGGCAGTTAGGCACTTAAAAGTGGACTTGACTCTTCCCTTGGTCCCACAGATGCCAGGTAATTAAAGGTAAAACAAAGCTTGACTTTCACGTCATAAAACTGGCCAAATTCCTTCTCAGCCCTGCATATAGTCATGCTAGTCTTGAAAGTTGGCAACATAAGGTTTCTTAGATTCACATTTACCTAGCCCATCTCACTGTCCTTCAAGACTGACAATACTGGGCTAAGAGAATTGCAGGGACATTCAGCCACACCCAGGAATTTCCACTGCCCACATCTGTGTCACCTTGGACTCCTGCAGAGGCTCACAGGACTGTGCCTGCCCTGAGCAGAGACAGGCGCTTCACAGGAGCTCAACTGCCCCTCACGTCGTGAAGGTTACTCCAGAGCCACAAAACCAGAGATAATATCCCAGTCCACCCCGATGCCCCATAAAACTGTCTCTTCTTTTGCAAATGGGTCAATCTGATCCATCTTTTCAGGCCCTATGCCCTGTTCAATTTCTCAAGGCTGTTTTCCTAACATCTCTTATTTTCCTTTATTAGGGAATTGGCTTGAGCTTTGACTGTCAGAGCTGTGTTCCTTTTCATTTTCTCTTACTTTTATTAAAGCTTTTTTCTGTAAACTCATGCTGAGTGCCTTAGTTTTCATCTCCATAATCACTGAAATGAGGAACTGCACTAGCCAGTGACCCCGTGCAGCGTGACCTTGGAGATCATCAAGGTGTACACACCAGCTGATCCCTCTTTCCACAGAAATAAACTGCGAATGGCCAGTGAGACACAAACTCCAAAGCACTGTTAATTAGAACTATTTCTCGCCGAAAGTGAAAAACCAGAAACACAATCCTGGAGCCACCAGGACTGTCTTCAGAACTATGGAAATTACACAATTTATAGCACTCTGGCAAATTCTAGCCCTAATTAAATACTTATAAATTAAACAGAAACTACTTACTCTCTAGAGATCCCTCATTATAAAATATAACTGATAACTCTCCACACAAACAGGCAATTACACTTCTATAAAATTAAATTTTCACTTCTTTACTTATAGCCATTTCCTTTTCTATATTAAAAAAAAAAACCTGCAAGAGCTACACAGCTTTAATTTCTAGGGAGTCTACTTTTACAATGGAGAAAATGTCTTATTAATTTTGTTTAATAAGCAAAAAAATTGTATTTAATAGATTTTTAATACAACTGTAACCATAGATACCAATGTAGTTCTTTTTCTCTTGATTTTAGCCCACATACTAAAGACATCAGAGGTACAATCTATGAATGTATACATGGCTTGAAAACCAAGCACCCTGTAACTCCCAAGAATAAAATGTAGTTTGAAAAGTCAACAGAGTAGACTGTGAACAGAGGGTCTAAGTTTCAGTTTTAGCACTCTACCAGCCAGGTCTACGAACTTTGAAGAAGTCATTTAATTTTTCAAATGTTTCATCTGTAAAACTTATTTTTAATCATTAAGTATTGAAGGCCTACAAAGTATGAGATTTGGTGACGACAATACTGAACAGGACAGATAAGATCTTCATTGCAATGAAAGGAGTGAAGAAGCAATCCTAATAAAATAGGGCAGGCGACGCTGTAGGAAAAGCAAAAGACAGCAAAGATGCAAATCTGGCCTTACGAATCTAAGCAGCACTTGGGATGCCTCTTCGGCCCAGTCTGTCACTGCTGTACTGAACACTTTCAAAGGTCTTCACCCTTCTGTCCCTGCCCCTACCCATTCCTGCCACCAGGCTGTCTCTTCTGGAACACTTGTGTCCTCTCTCCAGGCGACGCTCACATTACAATCAAAATAAGCCTCTGGAAATCTGGTAATGTGCATGAGGCTCTATATACTCCCAAATCACTGCTCTCAGATAGGCTACCTGGGCCTACAGGTGGTGACTCTGTCTGGTCCCTACCTACTTCTGCAGCTTCTCCTCTCTCCATGTTATACGGATCTCATAGCCCTTGGGCACATCAAGCCCTTCTCTCCCCAAATTTGATTATGTTAGCTCTGCTTCCTCATCGGTAAGAAGTCCTTTAACCCCTTCATACTTGGTTCAAGTTGTATCTTCAAGCAGAATTTCCTTTACTAAATCCCATCCATCAGTAAAGAGTGCCATTGCAATGGGCACCTGTCCTCTGCAGAACAGAGGAGGTGTCAGAGAACCCACAGGAGTAGCAGACCTACCCTGGCAGGATCAGACACTAGGAAAAGGGATTCATAAACTGTGCATTAAGGCAGAATAAAAGCCCTGTGGAGAGAAAGCCACCCAGACAGCTGTGAAGTTTAAACAATGCTGTATAGAAGTAAGAACTAAGGACTTAGCTTGTCCTTTCTCTGTATCCCCAGGGATCTTCACACATAGTTGAGAACAGCAACTTCCTGACTGTATATCTGAACCAAAACAAATAGTCTACATACTATTCTTTAAAACAAACTTAGCTGCTCCTAGATTTGGAAAAACATGCTCCACACAACTAGTTTTTATGCAACTAAAGGGGATATGTTTATAAGTTGAATATTGTCCTGACTGCCAAAATTTGGAGAAATTCTCTTACATCAATATCATTTTTCTTTGTGGTCCTCTCCCTGTAATGATAATGAATACTTATATATAACAGATTGTCATTGATATTTCAATGTTTGAGAACCCTTAAAAATATAACCTAAGAATTGATAGTTACTTGCTTTCATTTGCTAAAGAGAAACAAAAAAGCTACCTTCTCACATTGACTATACAAAAAATGCATCAAATGTCTACAATGTCTTGCTTTTAGATTTTTAAATGAAAATTTTATATTGAGCACTAATCAGCCAAACTACCTAATTTTTCTCATCTCAAGAGAGAGTAGCATCCTGTAGTTTTAAAATCCAAAAATAAGACCTTTGGAGCTGACAGTCTATGACACTGGAGAGGATGGTAAATACATTCTCCACTGCTGCACGGAGATGTCAGAGCTGCCATTATACCAGTTGTATCAGAAACAATGACAGTAATGGGCACAACTGACACTCAGAGCTTAGTCTCTAGATAAAAGAAATCAGGGATCCTTGGAAAAATGGTTGATTTGGGGCTGGGGTATGGAAAATCTAAGATAAGCCTAGAACAGTGATGGTGAACCTTTTAGAACTTTCAATGAACCTTTTAAAGCTTTTCAACAATAGCTTGCTGTGGCACACGTGCCATAGGTTTGCCTCCAATGACTTAAAACATTTTGCGATTCCAGAAGGGAAGAAAATGCTAAAATAAATGTTGAGAGCTTGACAAAAGAACACAGGAACCAACCTGAAGGTGCCCTCCTGGCCAAAGCCAGAACATTCTGAGCAGTAAAATGAATAATGATAGGATTCCATTTTAATTTGTACAATAAAGACCTATGAGTCCACCTGATATTAAAAACAGAGGGTAAGGGACAGATCTTCCTTAAAATTTCACTTAATAAATTAGAAGAGGAAAACAAAAATTACACTGGACAACCAATACTGTAAGATTTACAGACAAGATCCACCAGAGGATGGAGAAATTAATGGGGGAAATATGAGGCAAAACAGGTGCACAGAATTTTCTCTCCCCCAAAACAGAGAAGGACAGTATCTTTATAGTGGAAAAACCCAGCAGACACATGGTGGCACCTGACCACCA
>RJWT010014096.1:0-21292 GCA_004365215.1 Cuniculus paca
TAGATAGATAAGATAGATAGAGATAGGTAATAACAGAGATGGATGGGTGGATGGATTAGATAGATGATAGATATATATATATATAGATGATAGATAAATAGAGATAGATAGATACATACATACATAGATTATGAATTCAAGGAGAGTATAATCTATTGTAGTGCATAACCACAGAGTAACTGAGCAAATGCCATCTGGACTTCCAAGGGAGATGTAAATGTTAGCCTTAAAAATATGTAGTCCTGTATTTGATTGGAGGCCTCTAACCTTTAAAGAAAAGGCCTAGAAAATTAGGAACAACTCTAACCATGGTGGTATTAAAAAAAAAAAAAAAGTTCAAAAGTAGGAAATCAGAGGGCTGCTAGACTCACCACAGAAGGAGAGGTTGCAAAAAATAAACTACCATCTTGGGGGAGAGTACAAAGACTTCCAGAGTGCTAGGCCCTCCACACCTCAGCCCCAATATATTTTTCATCCTTTCTAAAATAAGGGAGATCTGCCGAAAGGCCACAGGGCCTTAGGAGACATTAACACTTTCCAGCTCACCGGTCTGTTGGAATGGCTAGCTTAGGATCATGGGCTCTGAACGCCACTGCCGGCTCACATCCAAAGCCTGTGCCTTCACTACAAGATTAAGGCCAGGTGATTTCACTCCACACTGCCTCTGTGTCCTCCTCGTTCATGTGGCTTGTGACAACTAAACAGGGAGACCAGAGTAATGGATTTAACACGGTGCCCTTCCCCATAGCAAGGCCTGATGACATCACACTGAAAATTGTCACTGTAGAACTGCTCGGTTAACTTACCTGTAAAGTGGACACCAATAACTACCTCTGGACATTTCGTGCAAACCAGAAGTGACTGTGGGTATCCCCAGGTCTGGTGCTTACCACTGCCGTTACCACCCTTGTTACCTCTTGTACCAGTATCTGACTCTGATCCTGATCACAATGATGCTGTAGCTCCCTGAAGACAAGTGGGACGTCTTAGGGGCACGCAGACTGTGCAGTTACCTGACACCCAGCATTTAAAGCACTCATGCTTGATTTAATGCTCTTTTTTTGCTGCGCTGAAATCCTTCATTTTCCCCTGGGCTCCACCAGTTACCTAGCTGGTCCTGACAACACGCAGCACACAGTTTCCAGCCAGGCTCAGCTCTTTGTGCAAAGGGTTTGTATTTGACATTGCTTGGATTGAATTGGCAGAGCCACCAATGAATAATAACAACGTGGAATCCATTGCTTTGACATCCACTTTTGAGAATCAAAATTCTGCCTGAAAGTTATTTGGCCGGCAGACTTTTGGCCAATGCCAGAGTCAGGGATGATGATGTTCATTCCAAGTAGATTCTAGACACACAAAAATGGATGGAGTATTGGTGGGCTCTACATCCACAAATTCAAACAGAAAGATTTATTAAATGTTAACAATGACTTTTTGGAGCAAATAAAAAGGTATAAAAACTGTCAGCAAAATCACTTGGGCAAGGGTGGCTTCCGGCGTTTTTAATATTGGCACAGTTAGCAACTGACTTTAGATAGTCTCTTGATCGACATGAAAAGCCATTTCAAGAAAGGAAATAAGTTTTAATGCCATTAACATCACACATTGTACAAGTACCTGTTATAAAACAAAAATCCTTTCTAACTAAGCTTCTCTCACGGAAAAAAAAAAAAAAGAGTCAAATACTGTGATTCATTTCATCTTGGAATATTAATGAGATTGAAATAAGCTTTAAATTTTCTTTTGATGCATTAAGTTAGAACGTCAAAGTGCTAGAATATATACTTGTGCTTCAAAATAGACTGTAGTGGATAACAGAAAAAGATTTTTTTTTTTTTTGCAAAAGCATAACATAAACTAAAAGGACCTATTGGAGAATTTTGAACCAACTTCAATGCAAAATTTGGTTATATCTACATATATGTCTATATGCGTCATGCAACGTTACTTGTCAAAACTATCTTAAAACTTGTACAGTCAGAGAAAGTATCAATAACATAAAATTTCACAGCCCCCTTTTAGAACTGTGGCCTTAACATTTTGTAGGGAAATAAAGCTTTGGTTAACCTTGGCTCTGGCAGACCTCATTAAAATAACAGCCTGTCAGTTTCAAGTTTAAAATAACAGGGTTGTCAGTTTTATATGCAGTGGAACAAACTACAGTTTTATTCCCTAGGACAACTGTGGGAAGGGGCCGAAAGTGGGCAAAGATTGGGCAACACTGCCACCGGGTGGCCAGATGTGAACATGCCTTCTAAATATCGACAGGTGCCGCCGGATAGGACCTTGAAGGAAAAAGCGAAAGTATGGCTATTTTGAGCAACATTTCAAATCAACTTTTTGTCAGCTCTTGGTTAAAAATGCATGCACATGACCAGAACCAATATGCAATCTATAATCTTAAAAGTATAGTAAATGAATAAGAAACTGCCCTTCAGTAACCTGCATATCAATGGCTTGACACAGTTAATCTTCAAGTAAGTGGATTCTTATGAAAACAATGGAATCCAACAAAAAATTTCCTGATATTTTCCTTTCTAAAAACTGCCTCATAATTGGTGACATTACATAAACAATTTGGTGGAAATTCATCAACCTGTTGATGTGTACTTTTATGTACTTTTCTGGATGATTGTTATATTTCAGTAAAATCAATGAGCAAAAAAACCCTGTTTGTAAGCAGAATATCAACATGTGTCACAAAATTGAATATAACATGCGCCCTTGTAAATAAATGAAAGCCACTGGAGAAATTGCCTACATCCTAACTGGCTTCTAATGTAACCTAACTTCAATTTAGTTCTTTCCTGATGCATTTGGGGCTTGAAGTGGGGGGACAGGAAATGACATCAGAAAAAACATGAGTTCTGTAGATTTGAAGGGTAACCTGCCATAAAAATTCACATGGAGATACTGAACCCTCTAATGAGCTTATAGCCTGCCTTCAACTCCTTCAGACAATAAGGCTCAGCCCCTCTCAATAGCATCTGGGCCCTCTCTGGATGTGTTCAAGAAGAGTCTTACACTAGGCTCTCAGACTGATAGCCACCAGCCATGTACGGCTGCCTGAGCACCAGAGATTTGTTGTGTGCTGCAGGTGAAAAGCGCATACCACAGTCTGAGGCTAATCCAATATGGCAGCCACTGGCCCCTTGGGCTACACAGCACTGGAAAGTCTGTAAACTGAATTGAGATGGGTTGTAAGAACACTGTACAATCCACACCAGATTTTTAAGGCTTCTCACAAAAGAAGAAAAAAAAAAAGGGAAAAAAAAGAAAAAGAGAAAAAAAAGAATGTAAAATATCTCATTACAACTTTTTCATATTCATTCTATGATGAAACCATACTATGTTGGGTTAAACGAAATATATCATTAAAATGAACTTCAACTTCTTTAAAATGTGGCTACTAAAAACTTCAAAATTATATATGTAGTTCCCATTTGTGGCTCACATTATATTTGTAATGGATATTGTTGCCTTCAACTGTCATCGCTTCCCTACCCAGAAGGGCCACCGTGTCATCTTTCGAAACTCTTGTGATTTACATTCTCAGGCATGTTTATTAGTGTCTCATTCTCTTGTTCCTAGAATTCCTTCAAGCCAAAATTACTGGCAATTAAACTCAAACCAATTCCTAGTTAAACTCATGGGGGGAAAAGCAGAACATTGTGTTGTATAGTAAATATAATACAATAGATACAAAGTAGCATTTATTACTCACCACACAGTCCAACTCTGCAGAGCTGAATGCAAAGCAAATCACATATGCCCCAAAGAGATTTATATGCATTTTATTTCCTATTCCCTACAAGATTTAAGTCTACACCACTAATGTTCCCTCTCCCACAAGAGCCAAAAAAGGGGGATCTCTGACATCTCTGCACCTTGAAGGAGATTAAGAGTTCTCACACAGGTTACCAGTTGCTTAGGATACAAAGGTGAAAGTCAAGTACAATGACATCACTTGGGTCTGATCATCAGAGGAGTAGACAGCACTCCCTGGTCGTTGCCCCATGGGGTAAATTGGATCTTTAAAGTAACCAGATGGCTCCCAGGAGCAGGTAATTTACCTCACAGGGGTAAGAACTTGATTTCCAAGAAAGAGTGCGGTTTAGTCACCCTATGCCATCTGTCCCTGTGGTGATATTGTTACCCATTAAGAACTTCCAATTCCAAGTACCTTAGCAATATATTAACTTACTAATGCTTTCTTAAACCTTTGGGGAGGTAACATTGAAGAGTGGGGGGTATTTCTTTGTTTCGAAAACCCAATTCCTAGTGAGATTATACAGCTTCGCCAAAGTCACTGTTGAAACACACATATCTCTGGGTGCCGTGTGCCTGTTTCTCTCCATTACTAAAGAGCTTTTGACACTCAGGTTCCTCTGGGAAGAGAAGCTCTTCCCAGTTCTTCTACGCATAGGAGGCTGTTGTCCTTCAGGATCTAGTGCGACCGCCCTTCTTCCCTGAAGCCTTCCTCCACTCCACTTCCTGCTGAGTAACAAAATAGTCATGCTTCTCACAACCTACAACCCCGACATGTAGGAGTCGCTTATCCTGCTTATTTATGCATAGACGTATGCTCCACTGAGTGTAAGTTCACTGATGGCAAGAGCAGTCATTTCCCCATGAAATAGGAAGGTTTATATGACCCCTTCCAGTGGGAATCAATCTGTTGTTCAGGTAACCACATCTAGAATTTACATTTCACTTGGACAGTCAAAACGTGCCCTTCTGGTCACTCTGCTTCATTCACCCGCTCATACACTAACTACTACCGTACCCTAGACCTTGTGTGCAGAGAGGCAGCACACATCTGCGCTGTGGTGAATACAAAGGTTAGAGGCCCTGTCCCTGTGTGGCTTGCAGGCTAGGAGGGAAGACCCAGGGTAATAGTAGATGGGGAAGTGTTTACGGCAGGGAAGGCCAAAAGGATCCCTGTGAACATGTACTCTGCGGGGCAGCCGCAGTGTCTCTGAATGCCAAAGGAGGAACCGAGTAGAAAGGTAATCAAGCTGGCACTCATGGAAAGAGTTATCCATTAAATCTCACTCTTCTTCTCTCAACGTACGTAGTCTCCATGTGACAGAGGTCATAAACATCCTAGGGGGCCCCATGATTTACTTGGGTGCATTTGCTAATGTCTCATCCTACTGCTTCCAGAACTTCTTCAAGCAAGTCACTGGCAATGAAACTCAAAGCAATCCCCAGTTAAACCTATGAGGGAAAAGTCAGAACGCTGTATTCCATCGCAAATTGTCTTAGTTACTTAAGGAAGGAGAGGTTTATTTCGGTTCACAGTTCATAGTGGTTTCAGTCCATAGGCAGCTGGCTCCAAGGCAGGGTGCACAGCAGAGGGGCATCACAGAGGACAAGAAGCTCATAGCATGGTGGCAGGAAACAGAGACAGACAGACAGACACGCAGACAGACAGACATAGACAGACAAAGGGAGGAGAAAGGGAAATAGATTCTTCCAAGTCACACCCACAGTAACCCACTTCCTCCCACCAGACTTCATCTTCCAGCATCATGTTTAGCGATAGATTCATCAGCAAGAAGTTCTTCGTGGTTTGAAAAACAGATTTCCTCTATTTCCCAGTGTAGGCAACAGGATTACAGTAGCTCTGATTCTGTTAAGCCCCGTGACCCACAATCACCTCCCAAAACCCCACCTATGAGTACATGAGGCTGTTGGGAGGCCATCCCAACACAAACCATAACATAAACATAACACAACAGATGCAAAATTAGCATTTCTTATGCACTACACAGCACAAGGCTACACAGTTAAGTGTATATCCAATCATATATGTCCCAAAGAGATTTATATGCTCTTTTATTGCCCATTCCATAAAAGATTTAGGGCAACCCATAGCTACACTAAATGGCTTTAGAATTTAGACAGATCTGTTTTCTAACTACCATTTGCTGAATATCTTTCTCCACTGTATCTAAGCTACTCTTCTTGTGTGTGTTCATCTTTGTGGGGGCTGTTGCTCTTGGATGGAATATGTTCACAATATCTTATTAGGAAAAACCTGTTTGATCGCACAACTCTTGCACAAACACAGTTTCTTGTTTCCTGGTAGATTTCAAATATCTGTAGTTGCCTCAGAGAGAAAGGTCAGAGCATGCATCTGTTTTTCAGCTTTGGCAAGGAAAAGCTCCAAACATTTACAATTCATTGATGAATTATAAAATGCTAAGCAATTAAAAGAAATGCTTTGCTATGTTCCTTTCCTTTTTCTGTAATTAGCAGGTGTATTTATAATGTACTGGATTTCATTTCCTGAAGAGGAGATTTTCATATTTTAAGAGTAACTTCATGTAGCTATGTGCTTGATGAAATCACTGCATTGTGTCAACCACATGTAGAAAGATAGGTTGGGCCTCCTGTTTGGATTTTCTAGGTATCAGCAAAATCCCTGTGAAGGGATTGGACACCGGAAGTAATATCTGGCAGAGAATCAGAAAACTAGATGTTCAGAACAGTCAAATATTTTTTCACATTGGCAAGATTAAGGGCCGAGGATATAGCTCAATGGCACAGTACCTGCCTGGCAAGCACAAAGTCCTGAGTTCAATTCCTGGTACAAAAAAAGAAAAAAAATTGGCAAAATTAGGCTATAAACTCTCCATGGCAATTTTCAATATTAAGTACCAATTTCTGTATTAATCTTCAAAGAGCTCAGGCCCACAGTATTACCATGATCTCATTGGCTACATCAGGAAATAGAGAAAATCTGCTTTTCAAACCATGAAGAACTTCCCAGAGGTTGCACTGCATAATGATAGAATGAAGAGTTGTGGGAGTGGAGGTCATTTTCAAATATCCAAACTGCTTAGTGTGGTTTATATAAGTGCTGGACACACTGAGTGCATTGTCTTCACTTGAGACTGTACCTGCGATCACCCTATCCCATATAGCTAACCCCATCCCTGTATATCTAATAGCCTAATTTAGACTCAGCATTTGCCACAATTCCTGCTCTAAACTAGGGCAGCTGGAGGATATCTGCATCTGCACGGCCAAAAGAATGCCTGAAAAATGGAGAGGCCAAGCTCTGTTACCAGGGATAGAACTGGTCTCCAAAGCAAAGACCAAGACATCTAAGATCACACACTCCCAAGGTCAGAAAGGACTAGCAGAGGACGGGCAGAGAAACCAGAATCAGCTCTTGGAATCTGAGACCAGCTATTGGTCATGAGGGAACACAGCAGAGCAAGAGATAAAGTCAACTCATCATCTCAGCGAGTCACAGAAAGAGGAAGGAGGCTGAGCTTCTGCTGTCTGACCAACCTGCCCACGGAGATCCCAGAATTACCCAGACAGGGGAGGTGACTTGTTGTAGATCAAGGAGCAAAGCCCGAATCTCATTTCATTAGACAGAGATCTGTCATAGGATGCCTTTAAAGGGAGTCTAGGTGCGTCTCTGTCAAGGACTCTAGAAGCTGTGGATAGTGGGTGTTCTGCCGGACCTCAAAATTCCAAGATTCAGTGAAAAAAAATCATTCCTTAAGGCCACTCATATATTTTACTTGAGAAGTAAATTGTGCCCCTAGCGAGGCACCCACTGCAAAGGATTTCATATGGACTCCCACAAAACGAGTGACTTCCTACCTTCTTCTCTTAGTGCTGAATTCCATGGATACTAGTTTGATGTCAGACTGTGTCATCTCTTGAGGATGCGAACATTGTTATACTTACTTGCCTAAAATACAACACTACAAGGAATGAGGCACAATTAGAACTTCAGAGGCAAACATGAAGATTTGAAAGTTTGTTGTTGTTACTTTTAAATTGGCTGCCAAAAAAAAAAAATCTGACCTGAGCAGCATGCGAAGATATTTTCGATGTTTCTTATACTTACTTCACTTGGAGGACCACTATTTTGCCAAATAAAGGATCTCATCTGTCTTCTCAAGGTCATGCCCTTCACAGAGTGTAATCATCTAGCCAAAAAACTCCGAACCTGAAGCCAGAGGGGATAATTCAGACTCTGCAAATTTTTCATCCAATTCCCAATCCCCTGAGAAACTCAACAAAACAAAGCATTGTCTTTTTGAAATTTCAAAGATGCTCACACTTCCTGCTGGGTTTTTTATCCTTCCTACTTTTTCCTACAAAATGCGTGAGTGTTTGTCTCCTTGGGGAGTAATGTTGAAAGTGCCATACCACAGGGGGAAAAAATATGTCACACGGAAATAGACTAGAGGTTGTGATTGAATTCCCAGGGAAGGTCTGATAAAGCCCAGAATGTGGAGCTGTTCTCAGGTGGCAGAGAGACTGGAGGACTCGGTGGACTCCTGGGTGTATTGCGTGGGCAAAAATCTGCTGCAGGTCCACTGACAGACTGGATTCCAGAGAACCTGCTGTCATCCACAAGACTTACTTAGAAGTTTACTGAAAGAAAACATATTACAAGCAATTTTTCCACCAAGTACTGCAGAACTTATCCAAACATTCTAGATGGGGCAGGGGAAGAGACACAAAACAACACCAAGGACTTTCAGAGACGCGAAATAAATGGGAGCGTGATGTTCTATGAGAAGAGTGCTAAAAGGCATTATCAGAAGACATGGCTTTGAGTTCAGGATTCAACATGAATGGAACAAGTAGATTAAGCACATCTCATGCTTTCGGTTTTTTTTAAATGAGCTACGAGCCATTAGCAACCCCCAATATCAGACTATATTAGAATAATATTAAAATACTAGAGAGATTAAAATTATGGATGTATGGCAGAAAAATTAATATTCCATGTGAGACTCTAAAATGTTAAATACTCACTCCGGATTGTATGTGGCTCCAAGTGAGTGAGAAAGGTTGTGAACGGGTCCATTCCTCGGTCTTATTGATGCCAGAAAGAGCCCTGGAGCAGGTGGGACTTGAATCCTTCTGGGAGCTCCCAGAGTGAGTTGTGTACCTTGCTGCTGTAGAGTAAAGCTGGGTGAGGTCACTGTCTCCAAACTGGGATTAGTAAATTCTTGGGTTGCAGGTGGTTTTATGTACCATGAATTTCCTTGAGTTTACCCGAGTATAGTGGTCTTATCCATGAGGCAAAAACAGGCGGCCTTCATTGCTTTAAACAGATTGTTTTCCGAAGCAAACAAATGACCTTCAGCCTATAAAATATTCATATCGTTCCCCCCATATGTATTATTTAGTGTATGTAGCCTGTTAAATGTTAATGACCTTTTTTTCTAAAGATATGGTATATATTATTTACATCTGATTACATTATGTTTTTATATAGATAAAATAAGCACACTGGGATCTTTGTGAAGTCATGAGCAAATGGGGCATGGAGCTGGGGACACACAGTGGTATCCAAGGAAGTGATTTCCGGTCCAGGGGTGACTAGAGGGGACAGCAAGTGGCTCTCTCACAGTGGCTGCCTAGGAAAGACCCACAGGAAGCAAAGGGCCCAGAGTAAACAGACTTTGGGCCACAGGTGGATGGCGAGACAGGGCAAACTTCTTGTAGGAGAAAGTCAAACAGGCCCCATCAAATAATCCACATAGGAGACAACGATATTAACAGAATCCAAAACACCGCAGATAAGAATTCAGCAAGTTACTTATCTAGAAAGCCAAAGGGAAGGTATTGAAAATGACATGTCTTTTTAAGGACCTCAAAGACTATTTAAGATGGGATTCACTCCCTTTTTGGTTAGAGTCTCATGTTTTTCCCCAAGCTAAGGTTGCCTTTGAGGCTCTGAGGCTCTTCCGTTAGACCTGTAATAAATGACTCGTGAGATGACATTTGAGATGACAGGAGCTTGGAATCCTAATTAGAGTTGGCAGGATCCTCTGAGATCAGTCTCGCTCTGGGGGTAACCAGGTCAAGGGAACACACTTACTTGCTAAAGATCTGGCTGAATCCGTGCATGTCTTCCTTATTCCTTGAAGGAAAGCCCAGACAGCAGTAGTTAGCACATAATCAATAAATTTTGAAATCTTACTTCTCTTAGAAGATCATCAGCAATGCTGATCATGTATGTATTCATTCAGCAAATATTTGTTAAGCACCCAGTGCACACAAAGCGCTGTTTGCTGAGTCTGGGGCTGCAGAGTAGGTCTCCCTGGGAGTCATCGCTGTGCAGCTGCTCCTTAACAAAACGAGTGACTCAGGACCAGCGCAGGGGCTGAAAGCAATGACATTTCATGGGTAAACTCATCCAGTTCTTGGAGGTAAAAACTTGGAAGGACACGATGCCTTTCTTTGTTTTTAATCCCTCTGGATAGAATTACTAATTACCCTGCTTCCTAAGCATTCCCGTGACAGAGTTGAGCAGTTACAAAGAGCAAATATCAGCAAAGCTTAGGTGGAAACATGGTATTTCCCAAAAAGGAAATTCCCAGACTGAATGATACCAGCTCTCTCACAGCCCTTTGCTTGCCCGTGACTGTAGCAACTGCTTGGTAGCTGTTTGCCCCCAGCAGACAGCGCAGCCCAGAACCTTCAAAGGCAGCAACTGTGTATGAGTCATCTTTGTATTCCCAGGACCTGGCAAAAAAACCTGACTTATAAAAGATGCATAATAAGTGCTTCACAAAGAAATACTGGCAACAAAAGTCTTTTTTCTCATGGAATCAATGTATCTGAACTTCTTTTAAATTATATTGTATTTCCCTGTCTCATTATTTTGTTGACTGTTACTGAACTTTTGTTTGCTAAGTCATTGATTCAAAATATACTATATTGTGTGAGTCCCTGTGCTATAGGATAGTGATGGTCACTTTTTTAGGGTTATACTTCCATCAGCAAAATATTCAGATCATAGACACCCAGATTACTTATGCCTATTTATGCATAAATTATATACCAGCATAACTGAACTAATATATTCTGTATCTTATGAAATTTATATGAAAATAGAAGTTTTTGAAGAAGAAGAAGAAGATAAGGGGAAGACGCTTATAGATCAAGAGTAACCTAGAAGAAAAAATTTTGAATGTATACACCACATAGAAATGATAAATTAAAAAAAAAGAAATGATAAATGTTTGAGGAGATAGGTGTGTTTACCCTGGTTTGAACATGACGCATTGTACACGCAAATTAAAACATCGTGTGACATTCCACATACATGTGCAATTTTATGTGTCATTTAAAAATTAAAAATTTTAAAAAAGCAAGAGAAATACAGGAGCTGCCTCCTTATCAATAGTTTTATCTTCTATAGTTTCAGTTGTCCACAGTCAATATGTAATGGAAAATTCTAGAAATAAACAAGTCATGCATTTTAAACCAAGCATTTTTTTGAGTAGCATGATGGAATCTCACCCCATACTGGCCCATCTCACCAAGAATAGAAGTCTTCCCTTTGTCTATCCATGCATCCACACTACACATGGTAAGGGCTCCAGGATCAAGGGTCACCCGAAGCAGATAACGCTCCTCGGCTGTATTGTCAGAAGGTCAATAGTAGCCTCTCACTGCATCACAGGGCCAGTGCCATTGATCTCACTTCCTCTCTTCATGCAGGGACCTTGTGATATCTCACACACCACAATCATTTTGACACATAGAGAGACCACATTCATATTATTTTAAATACAATATCTTATGATCACTCTATCCTATCATTAGTTATTGGTAACCTTATGTTTAATTTATAAGCTAAGCTTTATCCTAAGTATTGTAGGCATAGGAAAAATGTAGTATATAAAGGGTTTGTACTATCACTGGTTTTGCACATCCATGAGGGTTTGAGTGAAGCCCCTGTGATAAGAACCACTATAATCTGCCTGTCAGTTTATTATGTTCACTTGTGCTTGAATTGTTTGAAATGCAACAAATCCAAAATTTCTTTTCTGAAGTCATTTTAAGTCACTATTCCATGAGTGAATTAATTAAAATTAGGTCATTCGATCCACCCATACATTTAACCACGCATGTGCTGTTAGCAGCAAGCTACTTAACAAGGGTGGGGTACCAGCACGGCACTCCCTACTTGAAAAACTTACTCTTTCTACAGGATCACTGAGAAGCGGTGATCGCCATATGCATAGTGAAATATCAATCTCTAGATTTTATGTTAGGAAGGCGTAATTCCTCTTGCATTCTTGCATTTAAAAATAGAAGCAGAAGGTTCAGTGGTTTCATCCTGAATCACACAAAGCCTTACCATCAACCCAAAGCCAGTGCTGTGAGCAATGAGGCTAATTAAGCCCAGTGGTTAAAAGTAACAGTTTCGAAGTCTACATTTGAATTGGAATCTCATCTCCACCACTTACTAGATGTGTGACAAATCTCTCAGCCTCCGAAAGCCCGTGTCCCAGTGGCCCAAAGCATATAATGATAATGTTTCAGCACAGACAAAAGAGCTGGCAAGATTGAATGTGAGTGCCTCAGCTCCACGAAAGCTCACAGTGAGCCCCCATTTTTGTGGGTCAGTGACTGCCCTAGGCTGAATCCAGCCAGGCTCTTAAAAGCCACATCCCTTCACAACAAACTCTTCTTTCCTGACTTCATTATCTTAACATTTTCAAACAATACTGAAATGGCTGAAAAGATAGCAATATGAACATTCATATGCCCTTTGCATGGAGTCAGCGTTGGTTGAGCGTTTTTGCTATTTTCAAGTAAAAGACACAATGACATTTATCCTTAGATATCTCAGGATGAATCTCTTAAAAACTCCTCCCCAGCCATGATATCAAGATCACACTTAATAAAACTTAAAACCTAATATCAACTACTATCTGTTCTATATTCAAAATTTCCTGATTATCTCAAAACTCTTTCTTATAACTGGGTGCCTGCTTCCAAGTTGAGGATTCACTGAAGGTCATGTACGTGGCATTCAGATGTTATGTTTTTGGAGTTTTTCTTTTCATCCAGAAGAGTCTTCCTGCCTTTATTGATTTATTTATTTGCTTGTGTTCTTTAGAAGAGTAGAAGTCAGTTGTCTTATGGAATGTCTCATTCACTAGATGTGTCAGATCATTTATTTATGGTGTTACTTGGTTTTGCTTCTCTATTCCTATGTCCTGTAAACCAGAAGTTAAGTCATAAATTTGATGAGTTTCAAGTTAAATATTTGGGGCAAGATTATTTCTTATGTGAAGTTATCAGATGAGAGTACTTGCATAGTCCTTTCTGCTGCTTGATTCTACTAATCTCTGTTTTTAGCAATCATTCAGTTTTGTCACCTTCCTCCCTCTTGTGTCTAATTGTACAGTTGTGTCAGGGGGGTGGATATGAGGATGGTGCCATTGTCTCCCATAGAGTCAGGTTTTCATGGACTTTTGGATAGGATTTCAATTAAGTGTGTGTGTGTGTGTGTGTGTGTGTGTGTGTGTGTGTACTGAAGCCAGTACTTAACATTATCAGAAATCAGAACAAACTCCAGGTAAATCCTAAAAGAGGGTTCAAGTTTCCCCTGCAAACCCCAATGGTATATATTTAGATTGGAATCCTATGGAATAATGTAAGTCATTTAACTTTCAGAATCTATCAATAGCATAAGTGGTGAAAAAAAAAAGTAACCATTAGATCTTACTAATATTACTAGTTAAGAGTACTATTAAAGTAATACTGGACCAATGGTAAATACCGTTTGCAAGTATTCATGAGAATTAATTATACTACAACAGCTTATTTGAGAAGTAGAAAGAAGATACTATTTTAAATTTTGTATTTTATTCCAGGTCTCTGTTCCCATCCAATTTGTGTTATCAGTGAATTAGGGCTCAGAGTTACTGTCAGGATGGTATTTGTACTAAGAGGTCTCCTTACACACAGCTTAGCTCACAATTTTGTGCACTGAAATTCTCAGGAAAGAAAACAAAATAAAGCAAAACTCAAGACTGGAGCTACAGCACAGCAGTTACACATATCATTCAGAAATCAAAAAATAAGTACAGTGAGAGTTATATTTCTGAACAATGTGAGAACTGAAAAGCTTTCCCAATACTGGAAAATAAACGGCAGTCATTCTGACCTCATTTGAAATCAAAGCCATGTCCTTTTGCAGGCACTAACCGTGTCCATTTGTTCTGCTGTCTGCCTCCCATCTCAGTTCAGGAGGCCCCACATGCCCACCCTCCTCATGGCCACGTCTCTTCTCACCCTGTAAGGTGAAGAACACACATTATTGTAATCTTCTCCTATTTAGCATTAGCAACATTGTCTGTGACTTTGTAATGAAATGGGATAATTAAATTCATTATCTTAGTTGACATTTATTGAGGACCTGCTATGTGCTGAGACTGTGTGTGTATGTGTGTGTGTGTGTGTGTGTGTGTGTGTCCAGCTCATCCTGGTTCATCTGGAACTTATTTTAGCACTGAAAATTCAGCACTAGAATCCTCTAAGTCCCAAACAAGCTGGGGTGGTCGGTCCCTCAGCGCTTACTGAACACTGAGGACAAGACAAATGACAGCCCCGTTCCTATTGTTCACAGGCATGAAGTCTAACAGAAGTCAGCCAAGCAAGCCAGTTCTCAGAGTTGAGACGATCAGAACTTGAAATCTTCATCAGGGCCCTGTGAATATAACTGGGACCCTGAAAATGTACCTTGAAGGAGCCAATGGTTGAGTTTGATTTTTTTCAAAAATAAATAGTGACTGGGAAGGGGGATTACAAGCTCAAGAACCAGCCTAGGCTACTTAGTAAAACCCTGTCTCAAAATAACAAAGGCTGGCAATGTAGCTCAGTGGTAGAGCGCTTGCCCAGCATGTGCGATGCCCTGGGTACTATAAAGTAAAATAATAGAATAAAGGAGTAGCACAATGTTCCTAGTTAAATTTGGCAACTATTAGAAGATACTGGTGGGACCGAGCGCAATTGTAGTCTTTCTTATCTGTATATCTCGTTTATAGATTCCCACAGCACGCAGGTGAGATGTGTAGTATTAAATGCACACAAACTACAATGTCCATTCTTGGAGTGCTTTGTGGTGAGGCAGAGTTACACGTTGTGTGTCACACTGAATGACACCACTGCCATCCTGAAGGTGGTGATCGTTTTATGAACTAAATATAAATATGTAACACTCTCTTCTCCTGAGTGGTTTGTGTTGAAGAGAATGGGAATGAGTGGCCTAGGAGGTTCAGAACACCACGCTACATGCTGTGCAGAACAAATGAAATGTGAGGATTTTTTTTCTTACTTGCTTAATTTTGAAAACAAAAATTGAAACTTACTGTTCAGATTCCCTAATTATTAAATCATTAATTGTTAAATTATTAATTATTTTTAAACTGCTATGTTTACTTTTTATATACATATATATAGCTTGCCCTAATATTTATTGTTTATTATTATTGAATTTTTATCTAGTAAGCTGTGAAAATCATACCTCTTTAATTCTAAGTACTGCACTATGCATGTCCTAAGAGCAAGACCTTCTCCTAAATGATCACAATATGATCTCATACTCAGGAAAGTTAACAGACATACAATACTATCATCTAATAATACAGGGAGCAGAATACAAAATTTGCCTACTATCTCAATAATGCCCTTTATGACCATTATTTTTTGAGCTAACATTTATCCACAGTCATGTGCAATGTTTGAATATTGTCTCCTAATTCTTAATCTGAAAGAAATCTTTAGTCTTTTCTTGCCCTCTTTTTTTTTGTTTTTTTGTTTTTAGAGTTTATATATTCTGAATACAAATCCTTTATCAGATGTGACTTGCATAATTATTCTCCCTGACTGTGATTTGTCTTATAATTATAACAACTTGACTTTCTTTTTTATTGCTGGTATATGTTTGTGATACGTAATCAATACATTCATCCTGGAGAACTGGTACACATGCATATCTCATCCTGATCATTTTTACTAATCCTGCCTCTCCTCCTCTTCTCCCCTGTTCCCCAGATCCTGTTCTCATCTCACAAAGTCTATCTCCCTGTTTCCTACTGTCTCTCTTTTAATTTTCCTCTTAAAAGTATTTATATTTTGGGTTTCTCGTAGAATAGAGACAGTGCAATATTTTTTGGCCCTGTGTGGCTGACTGTGGTGTAGAAGCCAGCCGTTGTTGAGAATGCCCCCCAGTTTGGGTTGGTCTGAGGTGTCCTCACAATTACACTCAGGACAGACTCTGGTTGCCTTGGTCTTGCGTCTTTCTTGGCACAACACATCAGGGGGTCCACAATGCTTTTGATCACTTGCCAGCCAAGTTTCTGCTCTGTAAAGTTCCCAACTTCCCCGTTGTAATTAATAAATCGTTGGAAGGCCCTTTGAGATGGTGTACCTATCCTCCTCAACTGTTTCCCCAGTGTTTTTACCCGTGCATTTGTATGAGTTTCCTAGGGCTGCTATAACAAACTCCCACAAACTGGATGACTGAAAGCCTCAGGAATGTGTTGTCTCTGGGGCCAGGAGTCTGAAGTCAGGTGTTGCCAGGGTTTGTTTCTTCTCAGGGCTGTGAGGAAAGGGTCCACTCCAGGCTTCCGTCCATGGCTGGTAGATGGCTGTGTCTTCTTGTGTCGCTCCATGTCATCTTCCCCACCATGCCCCAGCATGTCTGTGTGTGCAAATATTCCCTTTGTATAAAGACACTAGTCATGTCAAATTAAGGCCAATCCTAATGACCTCACTTTCACTTCCTCACCTCAGTAAAGACTCAATCTTAAACTAAGGTCACATGCTGAGAAACATTGGGTCCAAACTTCAAAAACTATGAATTTGTAGGGACACAACTCAGCCCATAGCGGCTACATCATGTCCATCCATGGACTTCCCCAGTGTTTGCACAGACAGAATAGGAAATCAGGACTCTGGCTGCATCAACAGACCCGTTCCTTAGGGAGCCCTGAATTCCTGTCTTCACCCTTGTCACAGGTAAGAAGTCAGAGCTGAGAACACCCAAGAGCCTGCACTAAGCCACTCTAGCCAGCCATCCTGTGGCTATGCATTGCACCCCACCAGGAGTAGAAGGAATTTCCTCTTCGGATGCCCGAGACTGCATTGCGTTTGGGTTACTGCTCAACATCCAAGTGTGGGTGGTGTGAGCTCATCGATTGCATTAGAGCAGAAGTTTCTAGCAACTGAATCAGTGATGAGATTTCTTTCTTGCAGAAACCAGTAGGCCACTGGGGAAGGTGTTTTATCTCTCAGTGCATTGTTTCAGGGCATTTATGTGCATCCAGACAAATGAGTTCTAAAGCGTATACTTAGGTGTTTGCAATAGAGACTCTCAGCAGGAGAGGGACCAGAAACCAGGTGAGATGTTTCCTAAGTTTTTAATTCAAGGGATGGAAGGGTAGAAAAAAGGACAACGAAGAACCAATTACATAAGCAGTCTCTGCAGATGCTAGCAGAAGATGGGGGTGGGGGGCTCTTCTGGCAATGAACCCTGTGCATCCTGTCTGTCTGTTTAAAAAGATAGTTTGTGTCACTCATGTCACAGGTTCTATAACCTTCACCTGTGTTGCATCCTTGTGTAGAAATGAGCAGAGCCTGCGGAGGGTATTCACTGGCTTTCCTTGGTTTCTCGATCAGGTCACAGACATAAAAGAGAAACTGAAGCTCTCTAAAAAGGTCTGGTCGGCGCTGCCCTACACCATCTGCAAGGATGAGAGTGTGACGGCGGGCACGTCCAACGAGGAGGAATGCTGGAACGGGCACAGCAAAGCCAGGTGAGGCGAGGATGCTGGGCAAGGGCAGGGCACACAGGCCCGGAAGACTCTCCTGGCACAGCTCTGAAGACCTGTTTATGCAAAAAGCAACGGAGGGTGGAGGGACGCAGCGTCACTCAGTGACAGCTGTTGAGAGTGGCAGATTTGACGGGCATCTGGGAGCACTAACTCTCAAGGTGCCATTAAGCTAGGAATCCTTGCTCCAAATGTCTGGCACCTGAATGAGGACGGAGGATTGGTGACAGATGCCAGATCTCACACAGCCTGAGATCACAAAGAGCCATTTTATGTTCACTTAATGACTTTAAGATAGCAGGGCTATTTTCATCCATAGTTAAATTTGCAGAACTTCTTTTTTTTCACCACAAGTTAAGCAGCAAGTGAAAATTCAGCTGTAATATTTTCAACCTCAGAGGGAAAAAGATTGATTTATTGAAAAGGTAAAGGGAACATAGCCAAGGGACAAGCGGAAAAGAGCGCGAACAGGCCCACGCCTTGGGAAGTCCTCTCGGAACCTCCTCTTAAAAGGTGGCTGTGTGTTTAGCGCCCTGTTCTGCTGACCAGGGCTGCAACCTCTTGATGCGGAATTTCTGATTGCATTGATTCTGCTCAGAAGTGGACTTGGCTGGGTTTTCATAGGGTGGAGAAGTTGGATGGAGGCACTGGCTGGGAGTTGGCAGGCAGGGCAGGACATGAGGAGAAGAATCTGCCACAGCTCTCAACAGCCAGGTTGCAGGTGGGTGAAGCAGATGGTAAGTTGGATTCAAGGAATCTTCGGGGATTGACCGACAGGTGGAGAAACTAAGAGGGGAAGCTACACCGAGGTCTTACTGGGCAGTTTCAAACATACAAAACAGCTGTGATCTAAGGGGAGCAAGAAGGTAACATAAATAGTAAGTTAAGAAGAAATCTGCAAGAGGCCAGCAAAGAGCTCAAGTGGGGTGCATATTCGGTGTTATTTCTCACACTGCTGTGCTGTATTTTTTGCATCTATTGCTAATGCTATCATTAACCATACCAGAAAGAGCTTAATGAGGCGTAATCGAGACACCTTCATAAAGAGCTTTAACCATTTCTAGTTGCCCAAAGTGTTATCCAAATCTTAGATCATGAGAGTACAAAAGGAAGTTCTTGGTATTATCAACATGACACTCAAAGACACTAAGTATTTTCCTGTAATCCCAGCACTCTGGAAGGCTGAGGCAGGAGGATCACAAGTTCAGACCTGGCCTAGACAACTTAGTAATTTAGTGAGATCCTAGCTCAAAATAAAAAATCAAAAGCTTTCAAGATGCAGTTCCATGCAAAGGTCCTAGGTTCAACAACCAGTTGTGCAAATTAATTAATTAAAATATGAAACTTGACAATGTCTAGCCTTTGAGGAAGGAGGCCAGCAAACTCAGCTGTTAATTCACAACTTTGAATGTGTCCTTTACCAGTGACTACACAAAGACACCAGAAAGGATGAGCAGGTGGCCTCATGAATATGTGTTTGATTCTTCAAGATGCTCTGCTGCTCATCTGTGTTTACCTTCCAGCCCTGGCTAGAATGAAAACTATGTTTTGAACATTATTCCAACTGATGGCCACACAGGTTGCTAAGTATTAGTGCATAAGCAATTTCTTATGAAAGGACATAAAGAATGGTCATAATCGTGGGTAGGGAAATGACTAAAACTCCATTCAGAAAATGAATGGGAACATAAAGACCATTGAAGTGAGAGCTACAGGAAGTCAGGATGATCAGCAAGTTCCTCTTTGTGCAGAAGGAGGTCCTAGAGACAGTAAAGGACAAGTGCCTGTGTACTCAGTTAAGATAAGTGAAAGTTGGAGTCCCCCACATGGTAGACCAGTAGTCTCCTGCTGGCAACCCCTTACCTCTTAAACAGCAGCTAAATAGTACTCTTCTTTTGTTAAAAGAACAAATTAAATGGATTCTGAGCTCTTTGAAAGATTGAGTGGTTCTACGTCACTCACTGAGTCTGTCCATCCATCAACAGTATTATTAAGCACTCCTTCTGCCCAGCCACTATGCAAAGCTCTGAGAAGGAAGTACTATGGAGGCAACCTCAGAGTCAGGAGAGGAAAAGGTACAGTGCCTGGAGAGAGGACAGGGGGTCAGGGACTCACTGTTGGATCACACTATCGGGTTGTAGGTTTAGAAAAGAACCACATAGGTGGAGAACTGTCTGAATCAGGACTCAGAGGCCAGATTTGAATTTTATCCTGAGGTCAATGGGAAGCATTGAAGAATTTTATACAGGAGAAGAAATGGCCAAGTTTCATGCAATAAATTCATTATTTGGGGGCTGGGGATTTAGCTCAGTGGCCTAAGCACCTGCCTGGCAAGCACGAGGTTGTGAGTTCAATCCCCGGTGCCTCAAACAAACAAACAAAAAATTGTTATTTGGAGGATTTCCAGAATTTAACCTAATACAGTATATCTTTTATTATACAATAAGTATATTATTTTTAAAATCAGGCTGTCAAATACTTGCAATGCCAATTAAGTTACCATTGAAAAGTTACAATTTCATGATTCCTTCTAGTTCTTTTCTAAAAATTCTATGACCAGAAGGTGTAACGTTAGAATTTTATATTTACTAGGGTAGTAAATATATAGCCAATAAAGACCTGTTGAATTGAATTTAACTGAAGATTTCTCCTCATGCAAATATTAATTAATACAGAATTACATGAGAGGCTTTACACTTCAAGAAATTTGAAAGTTGAAGAATTCATTTAATGAAAAGAGATTGATCAATGAGTACTAAGGCAAGAGAGAGGAGACAGAAATTCCAGTGAACTATTGCCCAGAGAGAGTGACTACAGAGAACAACAGTGTATTGTATATTTCAAAAAGATCTAGAAGAATTGAGTTTGAATATCTTATACTAAAGAAATGACAAAGGTTTGAGAAGACAGATACATGCACAATGCATGTATGTATCAACATACTACATTTTGATATCTATGATCTTTATGTGTCAATTAAAATAACAGTAATAAAGAATACTCTTTTCATTCAGAAAATAACATTTCCCCTCACTTTTGAAGTGTGAATTTTAAGTATTTTTAAATGTTTAGGAATTTTAAAACAGAAAAAAAAATGAGGAAAGAAAGGGTATTCTTATCACCTATGTGAAATGAAAGTACCAGAAGCTTTTTTTAAATCTATCAACATGTGTTAATGGGTATAAAATGGAGATGCCTATTAGGATTCATAGAGTGTCACAGTCTGGAGTTTATACACCAAAGCTATGTGACAGAGTCTCTAATGAAGCAGGCAAGTCTCCCCTCTCTTTAGGTTTCATCTATCAGACTTTTTTAGGCACATTCTTCGGCTTCTCTCCAGCAGCTCTTTTGTGCTAAGTATCTGACAGCCTGACTTCTATCACCCATATTTCTCCCAATTATTTTCAGAATCCTTCTCCATGACTCCCTGCCACACTTCCTTGATTCAGAAATATATCTGTTTTAGCTTGTAATGTTTCTGAAATCAAAATGACTCCTATGGTGGATATGTCCATTTATTCTAATGGCTGTGTTATTTTCCCAAAAAGCTGTCATTAAATGAATGGTGTCTGCTGGAATTGATGACAACTTGTAATAGAGCAGGGCACACACAGACGTGACTACTATGGCAGCCATGGGGACAGCCTGCTGTGTTGAGACCACAG
>RJWT010014097.1:0-21309 GCA_004365215.1 Cuniculus paca
AAAAAAAGTATCAATATAATGAAAACAGTTATAGTTTCTTCAACTTTACATTCGGATATCTTTGGTATGATGACATTAACCACATTGTTCAGGTTTTACATAAATCAACTTTTATTTCTTGTACGAAAACAATAAAAGAAATTCACATATAATTACTTTGATTTACTTTATAAAAATGCTTTTAAATACAAAAGTTGGGACAGACAGTGATTTGACTCAGCTTACATGGCAAATCATGGTTTCTCTAAATGTAATTTTGGCATCAAGATGATTTTCTTAAGCCAGAGTGCAGGCCAGGGAGAACCAGGAAGGAAGCTACACCCCACTCCCCTCCCTACCCACCATAAGCAACTGGCTGACTCGGAGGAACTGTATTCTTTGACTGACTTTGCAAACCTAAAGCCCATAGTCTGGGCAACTATTATGCAGTATAGTAACTATTGTAGATTTCTTACTGTCTTATTACTGTTTCATGTAGCTTTATTGTTCTGTTTTATGTCTTTTAAAATAAAATAAAAATGAATATAAAATAAAAAGATGATGTCCTTAGACTACTTTCAAAGAAACATGTGAGAGATCTGATGGTATGGCTGTGAATCGATTTCCTTCTGAGTGAGGGTGGTTTGAGAAATGTCTGATCCTTGAAATGCTTATTTCACAGTGCCTCGTGTACTAGAGTTAATGAGGGCTGTTTGGGGAAAACCGCAAGGGCTAAGACTCCTCCTGGTACCATGAAGACCTATGTATCATTGGTTAGACACAGCATCATTAAATCCTCTCTTTAGAATCTATGCGCTCAGCACTTTGTATCATATTTTCATGTATGCATAATACTGTTACATAAAGACAAAAATAACTCTTCTTCCCCACTACCTCTAAAAGCTATAGCACTCTCTCCTTTTGCCCTCAGTATCAGGTTTCTACACACATATGCTTCAACACTGCAACCCTTTGCTGAAGACGTTGCTGTTTATCTCTACTATTTTTCATTCTTACAACAATCTGCATGCTGGGAACTTTGTATATATTACAAGTATTGGGAAGGCAGCTTCTGCCTTCATTCTTTCACTTACCTTTTTCCTAGGGAGTAAAGATGGTAAATCTTCCGTCTACTGACTAGAACTAACACGTTAGCTGTGTGCTGCTCACTTTAGTCCCCTGTCGTTGGAGGGCAGACATGACATGCAGTGGGAAAGAGTTGGAGTCAATATTTCTTCCACATATTCAGTACTCTCACTAAAGGAATTCCAACTTTTAGACCTGAAATTGGTTGAGCTGAGATGAGAACCTGACACTCCAGTATCTCCATGACATATACCTGAACTGCATTAAAATCTGGCAGAGTTCTCCCTGTAGAGAATTCTTTCTTGGAGTACATGCAGTATTGCCATTTAAACACACCCAACATTTCCTGTGTATCTTTATCTTTGTTTGAAATACAATGTCCAAATTATGAAGTTGTGATTTTTGGGGCTTTATCTCTCTGTGCTCTACGATAGTACAACCTTTTAAAACATCAAATTTGTTACGTTTGTTCTATAGATTTTTAAAAATTTTTATTGATGCATTTCAGATATATATAGTGATAACATTCATTGTAGGGAATTTGTACCTGTACATGATGCAGGTTGCTTCTTTTTTTCCCAATTTCCTCCCCTCCCTTCCATCTCTTTTTTTCCTTATTTGCAAGAGCTTTATTTTCATTTTTTTCTTCTGTTCTTTTTTCTTCTTGTCCCTTCTTTCTTTTTCCCCTCCTCCTCCCTTGTTCTCTTTCTCATTTGAATATTTTCTTCCCTTTTCTCAATATCTATTATACATTTTGGTCCTTACACTTTCAGCTTCTCACACCAGAGAAACAATGTGATATTTAAACATAGATGTCAATTTATTTCATTTAAGAGTGTGGTCTCTTTTTAGCTGGAAATGTCTCAAGTTTATCCTTCTTTATGACACAGTAGTAATCCACTGTATTAAAAAAACACATTTTCTTTATCCATTCATTGATTGGTGGGCATTTGGGCTGTTTCCAAGATTTATCCAGTACAAATTGTGCAGCTATAAACATGGTTGTGCATATGTTGTTGGGGCATGCTGCTTCTAATTCATTCTATATCATGATTTGCATAATTTTAATCTCTCCTCTAGGACTGCTAATTTCTTTAATATAAAGGCAGTTATTTATCCACTTTTTTATCCTCATAAATGCCTTATTTGGTGATTTGCATACAGTTAAAATTCAGTATTGAATTGTTAGTTAAAACTTTAATACCTAAAGTTTTACATTAAGTAATTCAGTATTGAATTGTTAGTTAAAACTTTAATACCTAAAGTTTTACATTAAGTAAAACTTTAATGCATAATAGTTTATGGGAGCCTTGTAGTCATGACAGGCAAAAAGATGTGGGTCAGTGGCACAAAAATGTCTAAGTCAAATAGCTAACATAGAAACGGAGCAGGCATGGAAGCACACGCTTGCATGTAATCCCAGCACTCAGCAGGCTGAGGCAAGAGGATTGCTTTGAGTTCCAGGCCAACCTGGGCTATAAAGTAAATTCAAGGCCAGCCTGAACTCCATAGTGAAACCCTGTCTCAAGAAGAAAAAAAAAGGAAGAAAGAAAACTAAAAAGAAATGGAGACGATTGTTTCAACTGCTCTGAACACAGAAATTTTATACAGATAGGAATTGGTAGGAATTTAAACTACTTGTTTAGCTTTTAGACACCATAGAAAGAAAATCCTTAATTCACTACATGTTTATTACACTTGGTCATATTAACATACATTTTAATTTGCTGGCTCTTTCAAGGTGAAATGTGTGGCTACTTTTCTATAATCCCAAAAGACTGAGTTGAATAGCAAAGAATTTAGCCACTCTGTACATGTTCACATCAATTATTTTCAGCCCTGGTGTCCTGGCATTTGTCATTATGAGTTTTGAGACAAATTGTTAATAACAAAATTAAGCACTAAAATTTGTGACTACTTGGAGCAAAATGAAGGTCATTCATCTAGCCTGACTTATAATGAAATGCTCACTAACTTCCCCCTAAATCTTTTGAGTGAGTGTGGGGTTGTTACAGAAAATTCATGCACAGAATTATACTTATTTAGAGTAAAGTACAGAGGGTTGATAATGGAAAGAAAATGCAGTGAAGTACTTGAATGAATCGAAGATGTCTGCTCCTCTGGTACGGTACAGCAGTCCTCAGAGTCTGCATCTTAACTTTCTAAAATCCTTTTCCCCAGAGTAGAAGGTAATTCTATATTGGTATCTGTTATATTGTTAAGTGTTTAACTTGCATTAGATGCACTTGATTGGAATAAAAACAATACACTCAGTAATTTTCTACCATATTCACAAATATTTCTTTCCTTAGAAAGTTAAAATATCCTTAACTTTTATTTTGTCTGTGAATCAAAAATCAAATACTATAATTTGCTCCTAAAATCTAGACAAAGGCTATCTCAGAACATAGTAGCAGCAGTTTCAGAGAATTATGCAGAGGTAATATTAATTTTTTTAATCAAGATCTTCATATCTTGTTAGCAATATCGCACCACATTAACATATTAGCAGTATCCCATTGCATTGTATTAATATTCATATCATATTAGAATTTATTGTTGCTTATACAGTGTTAAAGTCATATCGCATTAGTGACTTTCATATCAGATTAGTGAAAGTGGATCCTAATAAGACTTTCATATTCAATTACTAAGGTAACAGTTTTGTCTTTCCAAGTCACTTCTACCTCGAGCCCAGAGTACAAATTGATGAATGTGGTAATAAAGCAATCTTTCTGCCTGAAGATGGATGGCACCTGGGACCGAAGGGGCTGCGAAAGTGAGACTTGAATAAAACGGGCACAGTCAACAGGGAAAAGTTCTACTCCTCACCTGCAGAGCAGCACTTTGGAAGCAAAGACTTCAGAAGCTGACAAATAAACCTGTACCTTGGTAATTCACACTCCACCTTCATCATCAGGCTTTGGTCTAATGAATTAGGTCACAATGAAAAGGAAGAAGAGAAGGACAAATGGCAATTACTTCTATTCCTTAGTATTCCTTCCCAGAAATAATTTTAATTCACAGGGATTTTTACCTTGCACTAGGATGGGTAGCTGAGGCATGTTGGGAGAGGTAAAAAGTTATTTAAGGACCTTTCAAATGAAACTACATATTATTTAATTTATTAGATTAAACATAATTTTAGCATCTATTTGAGGACATACAAATGGCAACTATGAACATATACTTACACTGAATCTTTTTCAAGGAAAGAACTATGCTTTTTTACATTTAATTCTAGTATGCTCTATTTCTCAGATTCCAATTATTCCACCAAAATATCTGACATGAATAAATTTAGAAATGAAAAGCTTTATTTATTATGGCCCATGGTTTCAAAGATTTGGCTTCATGTTGACCTTGTTGCCTTGGACTGTGGTGAGGCAGGAAATCACAGTGGAGAGCACACAGTACAGCCACTTGCTGACCTCCTGGTGACTGAGGAGCAATGAAAGAGAAATAGGAAGGAACTGGTGTCCCAATATTCCCTTCAAAGGCATGCCCCTAATCACCTAACTGTTTTCTCTTAGGCTTGCCTTATTGAAGTTTCTAGGACATCTCAGTATTGTCAAGTTAAGGAAGAAGTCTTTAACACGTGGTGCTCTAGGGGGCATTCCAGACCCAAACGCTAACATCCTCTTTCTCAACATCTTTAATGTGACAAAGGAGCAGACTTAAAAGGTATGTGTCACACACCTCTCTGTTTAAGACTACATATCCCACATACATTCACTGTACAGTTGTAGGAATTTGCAATCAGTGAAATAAATAGGTACTGAAAGCCAGGACCAGAAGACAAATCAATCATGAGCATAAACTTGGTAAGAGATGTCAGGATTTCTTCATCCCACACATTTTTTTAATTGTTTTGTGTCTCTCCTCCTATAATCCTTGACCTCCATTTTACTGGGCAGACATTCTAAAATTTCTTCTGCCTTTTTTTATTTTAACCAGAATAATCTTTGCTGAAATCCTAACCTTTTTTTTTTCCCCTCAATTTCTTCTCCAGTATAGTAGAACATTTAGTTCATCTAAAGGCGAAAAAAAAAATTCCTCATTTACCTTGTCTCAGTACTTCTGTTAATTTTAATCTGCTTAAATTTTGTATAGGTCCATGCATTTTTAATATTTATTGTTCGTACTACATTTAAAACTCAACATCATGGCTGATCAGCCCTTTAAGTCTAACTTGCACGTCAAGCAGGGCACATTACCTTGTATAATCAACAGTAATACAAAAACAATGTGGTATTTTTTTAGTCTATAAATTCCTACCTCTGAGTCCATTGCTCATTTGTTCAAACTCTACTTCTTTGTTTAGACTTTGGCATTTTAATTTTGTGGTCCTTCCTTATTTTGAATATCCTGTCTGCCTGCTCATCTAGTTGTTATTCAGCTACAAAGCCACATCTTTAGGTTCTCCTCCACTCTGCACAACCAACTGAATTCTTTAACTTCTGTTCTGATACTTCAGTAGTTTTCCTCTTTGGTGGGCTTAGAAATCAACTGAGGACTTATCACAAATTCACATTGTTGGACCTCACCTGGCACTTTGAACTAAAGATTTTTCTTATCTCCCTCCTTTCTTCTTGCCATTCTTCTCCCCCACATCTGTCAACCTGTCATCAAGGTCCAGTAGTTTAAGTTAGGTCTGAAGGAGTCTCCTCCCTTGTAGTTGGCATAACCACTGCTTAATTGGTTTAAGCAATGACTCCCTTAATGTCCTTACCTTTAGCGATATAGCAGTTGAAATTCTCATGGGGAATTTTTAAAATTTATAAATCTTTTCCAATCTTTTCTCATTTTTTCAAACTTAGTTTTTAATTTATCTTTTATAAGTTCTAGAAAATATGCAAATTAATGTTATATCACACAAAGGAGTGCTTACATACTTTTCTGGAACTCAAAAGAATTTAGCTAGGACTTGTATTGCTAGGAAATTTTGGGGATTTCATAAGGTAGTATAGAGAACAATACTATAATTTTAATATGTAATTATTACACTTCAGATGAATTTAATATGCTAAATAGCTGTAACCCATGGAGGAGGGTTCATATTTTATGAGACATAAAGCTTACAAAAATTTGGAAACCCTCAAGAAAGCAAAAGAGGATGAATACAAAATTGCTATGGCTTTCCCATGGACAGTGGGAAAAATAAAGGTCCAGAAGTATGGTCTTTATGACTTTTTCTATACACACATTTTCAATCTGTATTGTAAAAGCACATAGAAGCTGTAAATCCTGTTATGTATTAGAAACTTAGGTTCAAAAAAGATTAAATAACTTTCTAGGATCTTTCAACAAGAAGAGTTCAAATTGAGGTTAAAACCCAGGCACTTGAGATTCTCTGTTCCTAACCCCATCTCTTTACTCTCCACCCATTTAAAGACAACATTAACCAGTCATATCTGTGAATATTTACTGATAACGATAGTGTCATTTTCAAAAGCTGTTAGTTCTCAATTACAGTATCAAATTCTAAACTCTCACAAAAACTTTTAAAACATTCTTCACACCAACTTTCCACAGTAGCCCTTGGCATGTATCTATATAACACATAATTAATACTCTGAATTAACAGTCACAGGCACACTTGTGAGCTAGGTCAAGCCACTCTCCAGTGTTCAGGTCAATCCTCCTTTTTGTGCTTTGTCCAACTTCATCTAGGTACGCCCGTATTTCATGATGATTTTTCTTCCCATGGTATGCTACGACCGTGTAGACCTCCTCACTCCTTATTTGTGTGAAGAAGTGGTAGCTATTCATTCACCACATCAGAGCAACTTTCTATATGTAAATAGGCAAGATGAGAGGAATAGCTGTTTTTTCCTTCTGCTGTTGCTACAAGACAGTGCCTGTGTCTGAAGAGATGGCAAATAGGTACTTGCAGAGACCATACTGCCTAGAAAGCTATGCCTCTTGGTGTGTGTCATTCCACATTTGCATTTTCCTTAGACTATTGTCAACTAAATGATATTGTCAAAGTCTTTAAGTCACTAGAGAATTTAGATTAGTAGTTTATTTTAATCTTCAAATTATAAGAAATCCATTTACTAACCTAAGTGTGAAATTCATGAATCCAAAGAATTTAGCAGCTTTGTATTTATTTTAACTCACATATCTTTTCATCTGATCTACTATTCTAAGGACTTTCAAAGCATATTCTCCACCTGTTGGATATTTTGGTGGAAAAACCAAAGTAGATTATTTGAGTCTGGGATGAAGGATTAATCATCTCACCCGTGTGACAGCAAAAATCCCTCAGAGATTTCTCAGCTTTCATTATCTTACTCTCCTCCTCACAGGGACCTGGCCCTGTTACTTTCTGAAGCCATAGATCTGGTGATCTGACCATACTGAATCAAATTCACACTAGTACAGAACACAATGGAGATTTACAGACTTTGTCTTTTGGGCCCAACAAAGATGCCAGAATCTCTTTTGATAACATTATTTTTAAATTTCTTTGCAGAATATTTTTTGAAAATGGAAATTCTTTATCTGAGAACCAGAGATCTTAGCCTTGACTTAGTTACAGGTTAAATATGAATAAGAGCTGGTGTTGAATGCTACCTTTTCTTGTATTGCCTGGCCTACTTGACTGCATAATACTTTCTGTGCTTAAAGACATATATCTTCTTATTTTCAGTGAATAATTTCCATTGCAGTCTATGGAGTTTTAGTGATATTATTACTCTTCATTCAAGGTTTCCATGACTTTCCTATGCTCCTCTATTTTTTTAATCTATGTCTTCTTTGGATATAGTCACCAATCCTTTCAGTATGTTTATCATTTCTGTTTTTACATGGGTGACTATTTCTGATGTGATTTCCTTTACAGCTTCCTGAAGTTTTATCTTTACTTCCCTCGCTATCATTTCACAGATTTCAGGAGTGTGATTTCCAAATTCATACAAGTCCAGGTCTCCTCAAGTTGATCTGGATAAACTGGAAGTTTGAGATTGTGTTTTGTTCTTTTGTTTTGGCATTTTCCTGTGTTCTTCGAATCATCTGGATGCCAAGCCCTAGCTGCTTCCTGTTCCAGTGAGTTGTCTGGTAGCAGACCACACTGAGGGTTGCTGTTTGTTCTGGGTTGCTGGACACAGACACCCGGTTTCCTCAGGTTTCACTGAGGGCTCCTGGATGACTGAGGTTGCTGGGCATAGGTTCCCTGACCCCACAGGTCTCAGAGATGGTTCACAGGTGTGGAAGGGTCATTGGGCACAATGCCCAGCACTGGCAGGCCTCACCAAGGGTTCCTAGATGACTGCAAGTCATTGGGCACAGACTCTGAGTGCCTGTGTTCCTCAGAGATAGTTTCTGGGTGTGGGCAGATCACTGGGCACAGCTTCCCAGTTCCCCTGAGCCTCACTTAGGGTCCCTGGGTGTGGGTAGATCACCAGGTGCAGACTCCCAGTCCTTTAAAGACTCACTGAGGATTCCTGGATGACTACAGGTCGCTGGGCTTAGACTCCCAGTCCCTGTGGGCCTCACAGATGCTGTACAGGTATGGGAAGGCCCATGGGAGCAACTACCCAGTCCCTAAGAGAGCCTCACTGAGGGTGCCTGGATGACTGTGGGTCCCTTTTCACAGACTCCCAGTCCCTGCAGGTCTCAGTGATGGTGTCCAGGTTTTGGAAGGCCCCTGGCAGCAGCTTCCCAGTCCCCAGGAGCCTCACCGAGGGTTTCTGGATGACTCTGATATTATTACTCTCCCTTGTATTTTTTTAATCTTTTTATTTAGGTCAAGTTATAAATGTTATCAGAGTTACAATTTGAAATCATTTCATGTCTTTTGGGTAGAGCAGCATTATTGGAAGTATACATTGTTATTTCAAAAATGAGTCTGCATTTTAGTTTCACTGTACCATACTATTTAATCAAGAACTCCTCTTGTTAATCAGTCAGCTTATTTGCTTTTATATTGCCCTGTTCAGGCAGGGGGTGTTAGCATGTGACATACACACATGTGTACACACTCTCTCTTCTTGATACCCTCATCCTCCTACATCAAGCTACATGATACCAGTGCAAGATTCAGTTGGAAATGAACAACCACTCATGTGTCTAACTTTGAATACTGGACTACATCCAGAAAAGAGAGATATTTATTGAATGTGAGACAGATTAACGACGTTAGCCTCTATTATGAACATTTTAGTTTGACATTGTAATGTTTTTGAAGCTATTCTGAGCCTGAATTACATACATAGCTACACAGTCAAACCAGTGGGGTTGATTGATTTGGGAGTATTCAAGGAAGCTTTTCTGACAAAATTTGCAAGATAAGCTTGCTTGAAACAGGAAATTTTTGCTATGGTTTGACCTGCATTTTCCCCCTAAATTCATATGTATGATCCCTAAATGCCCATGTGACCACACTGGAGAAAGGACCTTAAAGGAGCTGATTAAAGTTAAGTGAGGTTAGAAGAGTGGAGCCCTGGTCTGATAGAATTGTTGTGTTAATATGAAAAGAAGAGATACCAGAGCTCTGTCTCTACCACTGAGATTGCTGTAGAAGGTGGCAACTATCTGCAAACTGGAGAGTCCTCACCGGAGCCAAACACAGAGCACTCCCCTTTCGGGTGGCTTCCAGAGCCATGAAAAAAAAAACGATTTCTATTGTTTGTTCTATCTAGCCTATAGTAATTTGTTATGGGAATGTATGCTACCTATAGTATATACTATTAGTATACAGAAAAATTTGTAATGATTTTCAAATACAAGGACAAATATGAATACAGAAGTAGAAATAAATGTGGTTTAGGTTGCCTGGAGATTCTAAGATAATTGGAATATTAAAAGCACATACAATTCACACTCACAAATACCAATCATGAATTGCACAAACTACAAAGCAGATACAGTACACAGAAAACCCTCTGCATAAAGACAAGAGAAAAAATACATTATCTATCTTTTATAGCAATCCTGAAACTTATTTGCTCAAAGAAAAATGCATATTTATTAGAAAGATATGTAAATTAATATAGGACCTTGAATGACCAATCAGAGTCCTGCACTATTCACTTGGCATATGGCTACAAAAAAACAAAATTTGGAAAAGGAATAGAAAAGGAAACAGTAGATTCTCAAACTACATACAGTCAGCAGATTACACATGACCAACAAGATGAAGTATCAGTGATTTTCCAAAGACCTGGCAGTAGGCAATGGCAGATTGCACTCAAGATTTTCAGGAAAGCTTCAAACAATTCTTCCTATGGGTGGAGTCAAGGAGAAAGTTGGCACATCGGCTTCTATGGGGACAAAATTTTGTGCTACTTCCAGGCATTATAGTAGGAATTTGAGGGAGACATGTGGCTTGATACTTGTTTTCATTCTCTGTATTAAGTTTTGTATCCTGAGAGATTTGTCTTGAGTGAAGAGTAGAATAAACACAAGCAGTGATGTACATCTTCTGTCCTTCTCAAAACAAGAGTTTTGATCTCACTAAGATACACAGTTGCTGGGTGTAGCCACAGCAAGAACAGGGAGTTTGAGGCCAAAGAAACCAGTGTGCAAATGCTGAATTAGAATTTGGCAAATATCCGGTGTTGGACTCATATTTTAACTTCTTTGAGCTCAGGTATTCTCATTTGGAAAGATACCATGTCAGGTTTTGTTGACAACTGCATGAACTTAAATATCAAATAACAAAGTATAATAATCATTACATCATAAAGATTTTACAAATGTGCAAAATTTTCAAATTTCTCCCTCACCTACACTTTGATTTATATGGTAAAGACAGACCGCCATTCTATGAAATAGAATAACTTAACTTGGACAGTCTCTGCAACAAAAGTATAAGTGATCTAAACCATCCTTTCTAAACTTTGTTATAAACATGAAATAATTTTTGGGCATTGAAATGAAAATATCCATTTTTTAGATGAAACTGATAAAAAATCCAGGTGTCAAATATAATTTAATGATTTTTAAAAACACAGCTTCTACTAGATTGCAAATATATTAAAATCAATGGTGATTATTAATATCCACTTCTGGAAGTGTCAACAATCTCTTAAAATACCACTGCCTCATGAAAATCGTCTCTATAATACAAAGTTCTTAGGGCAAGCCTTTCAGCTTTGTGACTATTCCCCCATGTCCTACTTTGTAAATGTTAATTTGCTTGTAATAGCACTTTATGTCACTGTGCATTATATGGATGGCCTAATTCAAGGCCAGCCATCCAGTGGAGGGGATGTCTTCACTTTGAGAGAAGTTGGTTAATGGTCGGAACCAGGACGTTTTATTATACCATATCATTGAACTGTATTTTCTACAATTCTTTTTACTAACTGTGCCTAAAAACATTTCATTATGTTCAATCATAGATACCCATTCTCATTAAAAGCTTATCATTTTCCTTATAGTTGTACCTGCCCAGTGCCAGTAATACTTCAAGTTTCTTCATTGCTATGAGAAAAGACTTGGTTTTAAAATGAAAACTCTGGTTGCTTATTAGGTGTTCAGTGGTTTAAATCAATGAAGCATGCCATTCGATGCTGGAAGCCACAATATTCCCAAAGAGGGTCCAGTATATGTGAAAGTCAAGATGGCAAGTAGCATGACTCTAGAGTTCTGGAAGGCTTTCTGGAATCTCTCAAAATCACAACACTCACCCCACCTCTACCTTCTTCCTAGAGGAAGGCTGATTTTCGACAAGCTTTCCAAAAATTCAGTTAACTTATCTCTTTCATTTATTTATCCATTCTTTCATCTATTCTTTTCATTTTTATAAAAACCTTGGCAGAACAATTATTTTATAATTTCCATCTGGTTATTCAAAATCAAAGTCAATATTAACATTAACGATAGTGATAAATAGTGGGAATCTAATATATAAATGATTGTAATCCAAGATTTTAGAAGTTCCAATAAATATTTGAACAAAATGCTAGTGGAAAACAAGGAAATGCTAGAGGACTTACTAAGGATGTTGTGTGAGCACTTGACAAAGTTAGTGAAGAATGGCAACTGGAGATTGCTATGTGGTGCATAAAATTTGGAAAGAAGGGATGAATTATCCTGGTGGATTGCAAAGACCAAAGAGATTTGATTAAGTTGTGATGTATCCGATGCACATGTCCTTTCCTCTATTACTACAGCTTTTATCAAGTCACACAAAGCAGAGAGCTAATTGTTCCCATACAAAACTGTAATATGATGTTACTGTCATCAACCGAATATTATCTGCAGGAGCCATTTTTTACACTGTAAAAACTCAGTCCTGACAGATTGGCTAAAGATTAAATATTGAAAAATCCAAATCAATCTTTCTGCTAAACTCTTCCCAAAATGTATTAAGTTTATGTCTAAAATCCCCATAGCATAAAATAATTTATTCACTTAATTACTAAGGGGTAAAATTTGTAAGAAATTTGCCACCAAAGACTCACCAAAAAGTTATATTACCTAAAGTTACAGATTTTATGGATATATACTTGATATTTTCTGAGGTCCCAAGCGGCTGACTTCAAGATTTTTTTCATCTAGAATTCTTGCGAGTATTCACTATTGTTTTCATTTTAAGGTATATTTCATATAAATTTTTCCTCAATCAGAGAGAGCACATTATAATGTATGACGAAATTACAGTTGATCTTTTTGAGAGGTGAACTAACCACCTTATTTCATTTGTGAACTTCACACACAGTAGAATCTTCCTCTTGGACTTTCCTGCATGCTTCCTCAGAGCTCCGTTATACACGTGACACTCTTTCCAGAAAGTTTTGCAAATTCACATCGCACATATTCAGAATACTCACTCCACACATCAGGTTTTCACTCTTTTTTATTTTTATTATGCACCTCGTTCTACTTATATGTTTATTTTTATTTTATCATTCCTAAATCTAACTTGAAATCTAATACTTCCCTGTGAATTCTACAGGCTGCCTAAAGTCTATTTTGTTTTGAAATGTGATAAAAACAAATTCACAAAGGGAATCATAGTTTGTACATATTACTAAGCCTAAGCAAATATAAAACTGTGATTTTTCCATTTTACAGACGAGGAAGCGGGGTTAGATGTGATAACGTGATTGGGGAGCCACAAAACCAGAAACGGAGTTGAGTAAGATAGGATGATGGATGGGCATGTGCTTCTATCAGCTGCTAATTTGGTCGCAAAATCTCGTGTTCAACATATGAATGGTGCTGCATAATTTGAGAAATAAAAGCAATAATGATGACAGACAGGAGGAGTGAATTATAACCAATCACGAAAATGCAAGTGCTACCTGTGTTGTGCAAAATCAGGAAAGAAAGTCTGCCTTGCCACCCACCAGAGGATGTTGGGAGTTTAACAATGCAAGGCAGCTTCTCCAGGACTGGAGGCTGTGTCTCCCTGCACACTGCTAATGAAGTGTAATTCATTTTACCTCGTCCCCACCTTTAGAAATCAAAGTTTAAGCGTCCGTATCAGAAACGTTTGAAAGGCAAGGTCTTCTCTCCCCTTGCAGCACCGTGTCTCCTCTTCAGGGAGCATTCTCCTGGTTCTATTAATTATTGTGCTTCGATGACATTATTATTCATGGACTAACATCTCAAAATACTTGACTTAGCACTGGGTCTGGAACTAATACTAATAAGTACAAGGCTGAATAAGGGGTGAAGTTTTCTCCCCTTTCTTTTCTGTTCTGCAAACAAAGAAAGAAATGCTTTTATTCAAAAATTTGCTGTCTTGCGCGACTAAACAGAATTTAGTACGTTGGCTTGTTAGGGGCCGTGTCATAGAAAGTTGGACCTCCAGAGAATTCTAAGACATAGAAAACACAACTTCAAATTTCCACAAACCGTTAACAAAGGGAGTAGAGAATAAAAAGTGTCTTTAATTTATTATAATATTTATATACTTTAAATAATATTTATTTTGAGAGACAGTGGGTTTTTGATCACTAATCTTTGTCTTTATTTGGTCTCTGAGGTTACAAATAAATGCTATATTGTAAAAGGGATGTTGATGTTTGAGGTAATATTATAATAAAATAAGCTTTTCTTTTCTTTTGGTTTTTTTTTTTTTTTAGGCAAAGCCTTGTACTCTAGCTCAGGCTGGCCTGAAACCAAAAATCTTTCTGCCTCAGCCTCCTGAGAGCTGGGATTATAGGCATATCCATCATGCTCACAAGAAATTCATTTTTAAAAGTAAAAAGAATATATCCTGTTTAAAAAGCTAGCTTTCTTCAAAGTAATCCACATGAAAGTTTAATGTTTTAGTTAGGAAGTATAATCCTAATTTTCAGATATAAAGGAAAATATAATGAATAGCATTGTCCAGAAATAGGATTGCTTTTTATTCATAACAGAAAATCTGTTGGTATCTGTTTTTCTTCACTAACAACAAAAAAGTCACCCACTGTCTTTTGCTCTGCTGTCACAATCAGATCAAGGTGGCTTCTGACCTGTTACCTATCGACAAACCAACTTTGGGTACATATTCACATTCAACTCAGAGACAGAAGGAAATATATAGTGCCAGCAAACTTTATCTTTGTGTCTTTTCATCAGCAAATTAAAAAGAGATTCTCTCCACCCTCAACATCATCTCTTTACCTCTTTACCAGGTACTGGATCTCCTGTATCTCTCAGCTACAAAAATGTTTTGGGAGATGAGGTTTACAATTCTGTATTCTTTGCTGAGGGAAGTGAGCAAAGGAGAAGGGAGATGACACTGGAAGTAGTGTTGAGCAAAAAATACTGTCTGCCACCACGCCACATATTCCTATCAGATGTCACTGGAAACGCCTTAGGCTAGAGAGGCACATCAGTGATAGAGTGCTTCTTAGCATGTGTGAGAACCTAAGTTTGATCCTCTGCACAGCAAACAAACAAACACATTAATAAACAAAAACTCTTCTACTGACTTTTTCAAGGCAAGTTTTTCTTGGAGGACAAACCACCCTGCTTTTGCTTAACACGGTATTGTTTAGCTCCTAGTCAAATGCTTCACAATATGAGTATTGAGGGAATGAATTCACACATTCTCTGCTAGGTAACTGTAAGTGTACTGTATGTGACTCTGAGGCCAAAAGGAGTGCAAACATGGAAAAATAAAAAAATAATAAATTGTCATTTGAAAATGCTCCGACTTTTTGTAAATGGTGAAATGAACCATTGTGGACAGAGAATCTGAAGATGGATTGAACAAACCAACCGTGCAAGTTGATCCAGCCATGCCTTCCCTAGGCCCTACAATTCAGAAAAGGGGCTGGCTCATCACAGTTTCCATGACCAGAACCGGACCGAGAAGACTGATCCTTCCCCTTACTGATTTGTCCCCTGGTAATTGCTTCTGTATCTTCCTGACAACTCCTTGATATTATTTAGTCTCCAGGTCTGAATGCTGGCAGTTCCAGCTGAAGGGTAAGTTTCCTGTAGAACTTTAATTATTTTTTCATTAATTTCTTCTTTTTTTAATAAAGAATTTTTTTTGTTCTTTCCACCTCATACTTATAAGCTACATGTCAATCTCTAAAACAATACTTTCACCACTGAAATTGCTTGAGCTGCCTGTGAGTTTATTGAAAGTCCTGACTTTCCAGCGTTTTCTTGGTGAATTGATTTTCGAGAAGCTGTGTGCTGGTGTGGCCTTTGTGTGCCTTGTCTGGGAAGCATCCTGACCAATGTCCCTCACACTTACTGCCTAACTGAAGGGTTGTGGCATGATGCACAAAGCCAATGGATGTGAACAAAGGAAGGATTATAACTACATGAAACAGTACATTCACTACTGGCAATTAAAAAAAATGATGGATTGGTTTACCTCTCTCCCTAGATTTGCAGTTATTTTTTGTCCTTCAACTTCTACTTCCCCTAAATATGTGTTATCTCCATCACCGGAACAGCCTACATTACCTATATTCTAAGGTTCACCAGTGTTTCTTTTCCCTACTGTCCAAACAAATTCTTTAAATTACTGTTGCATGTTATACATTTAGAACTGTCATAATCATTATTGAGGTTAATCATGTGAGTGATAGTATGTACCAGGTGAGCGTGATTTATTTCTTCTTAATAGAGTTAGAATAAACTGGAATTCTATGAGGTTATATGGGATCAAGTCTGCAGTGCAGCCAAAACTAACTTAGATTATTACTTTTAAATTATTGCTTTTAAATTTTTCCTAGTTATACCAAGCCTCATAATATGGAAGGTACCTAGTGGTGGCATTTGATGACAGAATGACCTCTCCCTTTAACAAAATGCATCATCTAGTTCTAGTGCATCAGGTTCTACCTCAAGTTGAACATGAACTGAATCTTAGCTCTGTTGGAATTGAGCATTCTTAGGCGTGTCTGGTAAACTGGAATAATAAACCCCAGATGAAATTTGGAAGCATTCAAAACTCTGAAGATCTCTTATAAAATATTTTTTCTTTAGACAGTTTTCTTAAAATGAAATAAGGACTCTTGTAGAATTTGTTTGTTTATGTAAAGCCATCATTAGAAAAACATAAAATTGTTGCCATAAACAATGAAAAATCATTTAATAAAATTCAGCATGCATTCATGATTCAAAATTTTTAGAAAAGTATGATGAAACAAAACTTTTTGAAATAATTTAAAAAAGCTTTACTTATAAAATGCCAAATTCCATGTTATACCACATGGAGAAAATATATAACTATTTCCTTTAAAATAAGAAACAAAGTGAAATGTCACTCATCATGATCTCAATTCAACATCATACTGGGAGACTAATTGGCAAAAGAAAGGTATAGGCACTAGAAAGATGATAATATTATTCTTATTATTTATATAGCATATAATTTTAAATAGAAAATATCCAAGTGTCCATAGCGAAAAAAAAAAAAAGAAACAAAGCACTAAGTGTTCAGTAAGAAAACAGAGTCAAGAACAATATTCAAGGCCTTGCATTTCCACAGAACAAATTAAAATTTTTCAAAAAATATAAAATTTACTTAAAGTGCTTTTAAAATACTGGTTTTCTTTTTCCCGTTCAGATCTACTAAATCAGGATTTCTAAGACTGGAGCCTTAGAATTTTAATTTTAATTGATCTTGAAGGTCACTTTTTTTTAAAATTCACCACAGGGTTTTAAATGACATTCTTAAAGAAAAAGAATTAATTATGGTTATGGTTATGGTTTTGAAAATAAACTTCTAATTACTACAGGACAGACATGTTGATTTAATTGATTTTGCTGATTTTGTTAGTATTCACTTCCTTATGCTTTTTTTTACAGTTAATATTTTCCACTCTTTTTAGTTTCCTAAGGCGCAAATTGAGATTTTTTAAATTTTAGATTTTATTTCTATATGTTTTTAAAAGCTATGCATTTTGCTCTAAGCATTACTTCAGCTGTGTATCATATATTTAAATTGCATTTTTCATTTTGGTTTATGTGAAAAAAATTTAAGTATCTCTTGAAAATTCTTTTTTTGGATCCATGTCTTATTAAAAAGAGTACAGTTTTATGTCCAAATATTTGGAAAAATTTCAACTGTCTTCCAGTTTTCCTACTGATATTTATATTAATTCAGAGAAGTTTAAGAATTATTTTGCATGATTTTTTCTTCTCTTCAATTTGTCAGTGTTTGTTTTATGACACAAAATGTGTCTTTGTGAGTATTCTGTACATAGTAGTGTGTTCCACTGGTTTGAATAGCGCATTCTGTACATGTAAATTAGGACAAGTTGTCTAGTAATGCTTTTCAGGCCTGCTAGTGCATTTTGCATAGTTTCAATTCATCTGTTTTATATAACATCTACAATTCTAAAACTGTTATTTTTTTAGTGATTTCCATAAAGTTTAAAATACATATTTTAATATAAACTACTTTTCCTTCTACCAAGTACAAGAACATTGTAATAATATTTCCTGTTTCCCTCTTCCTTGTCCCTTGCAACAGTGAGGTGTTTCACTTTTCAGTATGCCATAAAAGCTCAATACATTGTTTTTTTTTTTATTTTAAAGAAAATAAAACCTAACAAAATATAACAGAATAAAGCCAATCAAAACAAAACAGTGAAAGTGATATCAGGATTTCAAAATAGGATAATAGGAAATCAATAATGACTATCATACTGCCTCTTTTATTTATTTTTTCCTGTCTTTTTGAGACAGGGTCTCACTATGCAGTTCAGGCTGGCCTTCATCTCACTTTAAGCCCAGGCTGGTCTCAAACTCACAACAATCCTCCTGCCTCAACCTCCCATAATGCCTCTTGTTATCTTCAAAACTATGGCCCATACCATCAGGCATAGTAAAATCAAATAAAACAGAACAGAATAAAACCAATCAAAACAGAACATTGAATAAACAAAACAATAAAGTGGAACAAAACAAAACAGTGAAAACAATATTGGATTTCAAAGTCAAGACAGAAGGAAATCCCCCATATTTGCTATATTATATACTGCTATCCTCTTAATAGATGCTCAGACTACAAAGTCAATCAAAATATATAAGCATTAAGTTGTTTTTGTGCCTCAGTTGCTATCAACTCAGCCTGTCCTCTGAATCAGCTGGTTGCTTATGGGGTGTGTGTGTGTGTGTGTGTGTGTGTGTGTGCATGTGTGTGTGCTCTTGTCCCAGTCCGCAGGCCAGTTGGCTCATGGGAAGGGCAAATTACCTTCTTGTTAGACTCCTCCCAAACTCAGCATGGCTTCTGCTGACTCACGGGAAAGGCAAATTGGCTTGTTTCTCTTCCAGGGACTGGAATGGTTTGCACGGCTCACGGGAATGGTGAATTGACTTCTTAATACATTGTTGTTTTAAAGTACTTTCAAAATATTGTTATCTTTATATGTCAGTTAACATTACCAAAAACTTAAATTTTCATAAAAAATGAAACATTTCATTGTATGGTATTATATGTAGTCACCCTTTTCTTTCTATGCTGTGAAAATTTAGCTGTATTCTTTTTCTGGTTTCATGGTTTCTGACATAATTATTTTGTTGTTCTTGTCTATCTAAAGTGTTTGGTTTCCTTCAAGATTTCACTTATTTATTTTAACTTCTCTCAAGTTTATTGTAGTTAGAATGTAGTATCTCCTGGAGAGAGAGAGAGAGAGACAGAGAGACAGAGAGACAGACAGACGGAGTCTAATTCTATGTGATATTCCTTGAAAAATATTTTATCAGTGCTTGTGTGTCTGTCATTAATTTTATGACATTATTGATCATTATTTCCTCAGATATTTATTTTTCTCTATTCTTTTCCTTTATTTTATTGTGTATATATCATACATTTTGATATTATTCCATAGTTTATATATATAGTTGCCATGTGCCAGCACAAGCTGTAGGCTGGGAAAAGAACCAAGAGTCAGCCTGCTTTTCCCATGAACTGGCAGAGGCTATGGGCCAGGAAAAGAAACAGGAAGTAGGCCTGCCTTTCCCATGAGCCAGCAGAGGACATGGGTCAGGTGAAAATAAAAAACAGAAAGTTGGTCTTCCTTTCCCATGAGCCAGCTGGCACATGGACTGGGAGACAAGAAGAGGCCTCCCTACCTTTTAGGCAACCAGCTGATTTGGATAAACACATGCTGGAATGATAGCAACTGAGGTACAAAAACAACTTAATGCATGCATTGATTGATTGACTTTGCAGGCCTGGGGCTGGTAGTCTGAGCATCTGTTTAGAGGTTGACAATATTCATTGTAGCAGCTGTGGGGAATTTCCTTCTGTCTTGTTTTTGGAATTCTATATTGTTCTTAGTGTTTTGTGTTGTTCCCTTTTGTTGTTTTGTTTTATTCTCTTCAAGATAAATAAATATATATATATATATATATATATATATATATATATAAATAGATATATATTGCACATAGAGAGAGAGACAGTAATTTTTCCCATATTTATTCTTAACATCAATCTGAAGTTTCTTTTGGCATGCCTTTAAATTAATTAGCTATTTCCTCAGCTGTATCAAAACTACCTATGGATCCATTACAGGTATCTTTTATTTCTCTTACTACATATGTTTCATAGCAGTTTCTTTTAAATTTTTCTCATAATTGCTATCTCTGCTGACATCCATCTGTTCTGTAATATTATCAAAGATTTTCCCTCTAAAAATTTGATATATTAATAACAAGTATTTTAAATTCATTGTCTCATTATTCTAACAGTCTGGTTCTGATGATTGCTCTGTATAGTCAAATTGCATATTTTATCAATTTTTAGTTTTTGTGTGTTTGTTTAAAGTACAACATTTATAGGCTAATAGGTATGGAAGAAAATTGATTGTGAAGACTGATGTTACTCTGGCTAAGAGATTTAGGCTGTGTTTATTAAGTCTTATAGCTTTGAGTACCAGCATCTTCACATTCTTCTACAGATCCTGCCACTGCTTCACCTCTGTCTTTGAACCATGCTGAAATTTTTTCTTTCAGAATTTCAGAAAGTCCTTTCTCAGCTGTAACCCAGTTGTTCTTACTGAAGGCTTCTCAGCATCACCATGCCAATGTGGCATGTGCTGAGAGGCAGTGTCCAAGATGACACTGGGTTTCTCAATACAAGTGTGCATGTACAGTGGTTGCAAGTCTGGGAGCTATGTTCTCCACAAGTGTTTCTTTCCCTCTTTTCTACGCCCCAGGCCCACCTAGCCTTGCCCCTGATTTTCCAGTCTGTGTTGCTCGCAGCTGTTTCCTAAGGTCTATGGCTTGTTTCTAAAGTAGGGGACGTAAAGTGAGCGCGTGACTGGAATGAGACAGAATTTCCTTTTTCAGATGAGCTTTCTGTTATTCTAAAAGTAGTTAAAATGAACAATAAAGTGTTAATCTTCCTTACCTCTAGGTTATAAGTTTGACTTATTTTTTTGTCTGTTCAGATTATTTCCTGTCTTAATTTTTCATTAGTGGTTCTTCTTTTTAATTATGAGTTACATACTTATCAAATATCTGAAAAGACAAAATGTATCGTGTAAAATGTGGACATTTTCCATAACTTCTCAGAGCTTTTATTTAGAAATAAAATATTATATTTTGCAATTTTCTTTATCCTATTTACAGACCATTCATTCTAGAGCATGTCAAATATGTCTTCATGATCTTTTATTATCAGCTCAAAAATGTAATTAGCTTGCTTTGATATTGTGCACTACTTGTAAATGATTGAGGAAGAAAGACAAGCTTAGCATGTATAAAATAACTACAAATATTTCTCTTAAATATATAATTATTCTGATTTAATTTAGTCCCACTTGATTCCTTCTAGACCTTTCTGCTAAAATAGAAAGCCCAATTGGAGCTAAAGATGGT
>RJWT010014098.1:0-21320 GCA_004365215.1 Cuniculus paca
CTCGCTTCATCAGAAGGATGAGAAAGACCTGTGTGCTGAGCTATGCCCTCAGTTACCCTCTTTCTTACTTATTTATTTATTTGTTTGTTTGTTTTAGTTTTGAGGCAGGCTCTCACTAATTTGCTAGGTTGACCTGGCTGGGCTCAAATTTGCAACCCTCCTGCCTCAGCCTCCCCGAGTACGAGGATTACAAGCAGGTGTCCCCACACACTGGCTCTGCCAGTGTCTGGCACCAAACACACTGCTGACAGAGGTTCCTCCAGGTCATAAAATGCTTTAAATGTAAACTACTATTGGTTAGGAAATTAGGTGTGTATTTGTCCCTAAATCTCACATAGAAACACCAGTATGTGGTTCACTTTGGCTACTGGATGACACCTTCAAGACTGTCCCCACTGTTTGTTTGTTTGTTTGTTTGTTTGTTTTAATCAGATATTTACAATTCATGTGCCTGTTGAATCTGGAAAAGTCTAGAACTTACCCACTTGCTTATATATTAATGATTATAAGTAGAAAGTATTTTACATTTATTTGAACATTTGGTAAACTTTGCAAAAGAAAATGGATCTCAATGAAACCCTCAAACCATAATGACAGATTTGGAATTAGGTGTAATCAAGGCTTCTAAAAGAATTTTGAGGCTGGGTGTGGTGGCACACTCCTGTAATCCCAGCTCTCTGGAGGCTGAGGCAGGAGGATCGTTACAAGTTGGAGACCAGCCTGGGCTACAAAGTGAGCCCAAGGCCAACCTGAATGGCATAGTGAGACCCTGTCTCAAAAAGACAAAAAATAAAAAAAAATTTTAAATTAAAAAATAAAAGTGAATTTTGAGACGTTACCAAGAAATTTGGTTTTTCTTTTTTCCATTCAGCCCAAAGAAAATTCAGATGAGTGAACTGGCCACACAGTACAATAAGACAGTAAGAGCACCAGCTTTAGGGGGCCAGGGATAGAGCTCAGTGGCACAGTGCCTGCCTGGCAAGGATAAGGTCCAGAGTTCGATTCGCAGTACAAAAAAAAAAAAAAAGTACCAACTTCAACTTGTAAGAACATGGCCCCCTGCTGCATAGGCATTTCCTAGGGCTGGTGAAATTTCAGGAATGTGGGAAGAGTGGTAGACGGATCTGCCTAAACAGAACAGCACGTGAGGAAACCGGCTCAGCAATAATCATAGGCCGGGAGGAGGTAGAGCCAGGTGTGAGAGCTGTAGAATCCCAGCGCTTCCAACCCTTCGAGGCACTCAGAGGAGAGTCAAGGCCTGGAAGGAAAAAGCTAGCTGTTGATGGCAGCACAAGACTCAGAAGTACCGTGAAGCTCAAGACCGTCTACCCGCTCTCAATGACCACCTCCATCCAACTGCCAGGAACCTGTTCTGGAAACAGATGGTTTTCACTTGTCAAATTTTCTTTCTTTTGGTAAAATTCTTATTATTTGTTACCTTTTAAAGCAGAATATGACCTGGGCAACATTTTCTTTTTAAGAGCTGGGAGTAGCACAGTTGTAGAGCACTTGTCTAGCATGCATGAGGTCCTGGGTTCAAGCCACAGCGCTGGGGAGGGAAATTGCTTTTCTTTTTTTTAACTTTTTCTTAACTTTTTTAGGTTTTCCACAGTATTTGAAAAAAATTGTCACCATTATCTTTTTCCTATGTATCCCATCTTGCCATTTCCAGTGATAAAGGTATATGCCGTGTAGACTTTCAGAAAGTTCCAATTTATTTCATCCTTTTATTCTTTTATCCAAATTTGACTCTGAGAAAGTCCATTATCACTGCCTTGACTTTGTACGTGAGCACTGGCACCTACACATAAAAACAGCGGCTCTCTTCAGTAAGTGATATACTCTTCATGGTTTTGAGACCCTAGCTCTTTAGGTGACTGTGTAGGTGGCAGTGATCCACTGTGGCGTTTTGGGGGTTTTTGGGGAGGAGGATTAAATCCGAAGCCTTGTGCGTCCTAAGCAAACACTCAGCCACTGAGCAACGCCCCAGGCTCCATTGTGGCTTTTGATCCATGTCCTCAAAACTCTTCCCCATCTAGATATTATTTCAGATGACTGTTGTTAAGTCTGGTTCCTCAGTTACCAGTCATGGTGACATGCGTTCATGCATTTTGCCTTTTGGAGGAAGGATACTGGGGATGGGATCCAGGGCTTTTATACTGAGCTACATCCCCAGTCCTTTCATTTTTAAGACAGGGTCTCTCTCACTAAGTCACTAAAGTTGCCCAGACTGGTCTTGAACTTGAAATCATCCTGCCTCAGCCTCCCAGACTGCTGGGATTACAAACCTGTGCCACTAGCCTGGCTTTTCTATTTTATGGCATAAAGTGGCCTATAACAAAGTCTTCTGTTGCCATTTTGTGTTTCTCAAATAAATCTCCTTTTAAGCATGTAAATAAGTATCTTTAAAAGAATTAAAAACTTTCTCCAGAATTACAGTTTTAGAATTTTTATCTTTCCAGGTTGTAGACTGTAGGAATTTTGACCTTTTGGGAGTTCAACATTCAGGATTGTGATGACCAGAAGAACTGTCTTTTAATCAGGCGTGGTGGCACACGCCTGTAATCCCAGCACTCAGGACGCTGAGGCAGGAGGATCGTTGCGAGTTCGAGACCAGCCTAGGCTACAAAGTGAGCTCAAGGCCAGCCTGAACGGCATAGTGTGACCCTGTCTCAAAAAGACCAAAAAAAAAAATTGCATTTTTAAGGACTATTGACCAAACACACATTTTAGATATTCCCATATCATCTTCTACTTAGGTCCTTCCTCAACTTCTGCAGCTCTTGTCTTTTCATTGCATTATGCTCAAAGATGGGGCCCCTGCCTCCACTCGTGGACACTGACATTCGCTGTGGCCCAGGACACAGCCTTTTTATGGTAATAGGGTGTGGCTGAGAGGCAGAGCACTTGCCTAGCCCTGGGTTCAACTCCCAGCACTAGAAACAAACCGTCCTTGACTTAAAAACCTGATCAGCTGCAACTTCTACAAAAATGTAACAACAGCTAACTATTATTATAGGAGAGGAAGGAAACGAGGGGGGAGGGGAACATAAGAGCCCAAGAGCAGCCGGGCATGGTGGTGCACGCCTATAACCCCAGCACTTGGGAGACTGAGGCAGGATTGTTGTTGAGTTCAAGGCCATCTTGGGAGCTACAAAGTGAGTTCAAGGCCAGCCTGAACTGAATAGTGAAACCCTGTCTCAAAAACAACAACAACAGAAGCATAAGAGCAGGTCATGGGGGGTGGACATAATTGAAATATAGGCACTGACACTCAAAACTGTGAAAACAGAGCCAGGCGTGGTGGCGCATGCTAAAATCCCAGCACTTGGGAGGCGGAGGCAGGAGGATGGCTGTGAATTTGAGGCCAGCCTGGACTATGTAATGAGAACTTGTCTAAAAAAAAAAAACAAACAAACAAACAAAAAAATTGAAAATGGGGAGGGCAGGGCAAGGGATGATGGAGTGAAAAAGATAGAAATATGCTATGTGCATGTACCAGTCTGCCAAAGTGAACCTGATTGATATTCATAACCAATATGCACTAAGAAGAAATGATGGGAATCAATAACAAAAAGAATCCTGGGCCCTCAAACAAAATGTTTTAGAAAAAAGCTTTCTAATCATTCTAAAAATAACTCATAAACCAGTTTTGGTGGCTGCACTGGGGAGGCTGAGATAGGAGGATCACTGCAAGTTTGAAGTCAGCTTGGGCTACATAGGGAGTTCAAGGCCAGCCTGAATTACAGAGTGGGACCTTGTTTCAAAAAAAAACTTTTTAAAATTAATTTTACTTTCACATCCCAGCAATAGAAACCCCTTTGGTATTTTTATAATGTCTTTCTATGCACATCTGTATACTTTTTAATAATATTGGAACTGCATTGTACATAGTTTCCTAAAACACCTTTTTTAACTAACATGACAAATGAAGGTTCTACCTTGTCTCTTAAAAGACCTAAAACTTGAGTTCTGTGGGTTGGTGAGGGCAGCTGTACTGTCCTCGCACCCACCTCCCGCTGGAGAGGGACTTGTCCAGCTCACTCACAAGCCACTGCATATAAATGAATTCCTGTGTTTCGCGTGTCATCTTCTTATTCCTTATGATAATCCCTGGGCATGAAATTACCTAATAGAAGGGCTTGTGTTAAGGAGCTAGCATCACATTGGCAAATGACTTTCTGGAAACGCTGAAGCCACCTCTGTCCCCACCCAGGTACATGGTGCCAACTCCCCAGCATCTCCCTGACCTTTCCCAGACTTTTAAAACCAATGCTGAAAGTCACTGAGCCACTTGAAGGCTTAAAACCATCACCACACCCTGTCCTGGGATGAACCTACCTCTGTAGACCATGTAGACAACAAGCCACAGACGTCCTCGGCCCAGTCTAGTCCTCAATTCAGTGCCACAGGCAGGGCTGTGATGGGCACCCACAGTGACTACCCTTGCCAGGTCACAGCTGGACAGGATGCCTTTTAAACCAAGACAAATAGAAGGCTAATGTAGAAGTTCAATAAAGGCGAACACTGACATGACAGGCAACGGAGTTTTTCAGCTGCAAGAACCAGATGTCATTGCCAGAAGCGAGGCCGGCTGCACACAGGAGGATCCGTCTGGGCTCTGCCCAGCAGCTCAGGTCTGGAGCAGGAAACACACTTGGGTCTGACGGCAGGTGCTGTGAGACTGAAAGGGCTCGATCTGTGATGACAGGGATGCAGACACACAGATACAGAGCTAAGGGCTGGCAAACTTTCTGAGATACACTGTCACCTGGAACACCCGCCCCTGTTCCGTGCTGTCCTGGTGCACACTGCCTGCTACCCGTCCCCAGTCCACTCTGTCCCTAACACGCTGCCTCGGTGCACACCATCCCAGGTACACACTCTGACTCAGGTGATGCTCAGGTCACACCCTTCCTCCTCCTAGACCTCAGATGTCCTAGACCAAGATGTCCCACATCAGAGGACCCTGCGCAGTTCAGCTCCAACTCCGCTGCTGCCTCTCCAGGGATGGGGAGGCAGGAACCACTACAGTCAGCAGAGCAAGACCTCCCCCACCTGCCTCACCGGGGGCCCCAGGTCCCTCCTGCCTCCCTCACCTCTGCAGGCATTTTTGCTGCCACACGGAGTCCACAAGGAGGGTACCACAGGGAAGTCGCCATGCCTTGCAGTGAATGAAATCCATAACAGACTCAAGATCCAGGAAGACCTAAGGATGACAGGCATGGCCACCCGACCCTGCTCTCTCTTTTTATTTTTCCAATTGACAATTGGAGATTTTAAGAGGCATACCTGCTGGCAGAGACACTGCCGGAGGCAGCGAGATGTGAAGAGAGCGCTGACCTGACAGCAGCCAGATGTCTGGGGGCCCACGGCCAGGAAGACGCCTTTCCTCGGGTCACCACATGCAAGCCCGGCCCTGTCGCGTTGTGGCTGGCTTCTGTCTGTCTGCGTGGCAACAGCACCCGTACCTGTACTCCCAAGGTCACGCCTCCACCCAATCTCATCCAGGTTTGCTTTTGATGCGTTCTTTCCGCGAATCTGGGCCAAGCGTGATCAGATTAATGGCCATTGTCCCTCGTAGCCCTTCCTGGCCCACCCTGGCCGGGCCTGGGGAAACTGGAGGGGATGGAACTGCTGGGCTGGGAATTTCCACTGGAGGGCAGAGGCGGAGGCTGCCGGCCTGCCCCTGGGGCTGCACTCTGGGGAGGCTGCAGCAGAGCATCCAGGACATCGGGCTGCCAGTTCCGAGCCGGCAGCCTCATCCCCTGGACTCAAGAGCATTAGCAGAGGTGGGCACAGGGCCTTGCCAAGGAAGCAGACATGAACTTGATTCCACAACATCCCCTGCTCTGCATATACTGGGTCTTTTGGGGGGAGCGGGGTTCAAATTTATCCATAATTTGGGGGCCAACAGTTCATGCCCCATCCTCATAACAGTCTGCAGATGGAACAGGCAGGCCCTGTTCTGTACCCCTTGTGATGTCCTCAGGCATGGGGGGCGGGTGCGGCACTCTGGGGTCATTCATCCCAATCACCACTTGAGACCAGGACAGCTCAAGTGTGGGCAGGAGAACAGCACACTGGGGGGCCAAGCGGGGCACCCAGCCCCCTTCCAGCCTTCATGGAGCCCCTGCAAGGGGCTGCCCTGCCTCCCAAAGTCTAGCAGAACCCTTCTGTCGCTTAGTGCCCCCTGGGCATCACAGCATCACCAGGCTGGCTGCTTCTGGGATCTCTGAGGGAGGACACAGCCTTGCTCTCCTCCAGCTCCTGGGGGTTTCCAGCTACCCTCTTCAGGAGTGTGTCTGTGTCGCCCCTCTTCTTACAGGGATGCCAGGTACGGGATTTAGAACCCAGCCTAACGCAGGATGACCTCATCTCCCAATCTTACCTCAATCCTACCTATTTTTCATTTTGTTTTGGTTTTGTTTGTCTGTTTCTTGTTGTTTGAGACACTGGGGATTGAACCCAAGGTCTTCACACTGACCTACATACCCAGCCTTCTTTTGAGACAGAGTCTGCTAAATTGCTAAATTGCCCAAGATGGACTCAAACTGGAAATCCTCCTGCCTCAGCCTCCTAGAGTGTTGGGACTATAGGCATTCGCCACCATGTCCAGCTATTTTTTTTTTTCAGTGCTAGGAATGATACCCAGGGCCTGGAACATGCTAGGCAAGAAGCGCTGTACCACTGAGCTATATCCCAGACCCTCAATTACATCTGCAAAGACACTTTTTCCAAAGGCCACTGCACAGGATCCTAGGGAATGGTGCTTTTTGCCCACCACAGTCAGCAGGACAGCTGTCATCCCAGAAGGCCAGAGACTCGCAGTGAGGAGGGTAGGGCCAGTCTTGTGTGTATTGTGTGATCAGAAGGAAAAAAAATTAAACCTGTGATCAATTATAGTCCTTTGTTCCATTTAAGCCATGGATTTCCAAAAATAAAATGTTCCTCTTTGGAAATGATCCTCATCTTGTAATGGCAAAATCAAGGAATTTCAACTTTGCCACCTCAAACTTTCATGAAGAGGCCTAACTTCAAAATAGCACATCCTGCGAAGGGGGGCGAGCAGCACCTGCGGCATGGAGAGGCCAGCGGCAGAGGGTGAATCCGGAGCAGGGCTCCTCCACGGCGAAGCCGGACAGAAGGAAGGGGATGGAGTCGGCGCCGGCCCCGCCGAGCCGGGAGGCCGGGGTCCCTGCCAGTGGCCGCGGTGACCTGGGCACGGCCTCGTGGTGCGCTGACCCCTCACCCAGCCCAGAGGTCAGCGGGATCCAGTCTTGCAGCTGCTGAACGGAACCGAGGAGCTATCGTCTGACAACACGGCGAGGGCTGCAAACGCCCAGCCCAGCCCACGGGCCAGGCGCACCGCGGGAGCCGCGTGGAGCGGCGGCAGCCTCGGGCTGGGGACGGAGACAGCTTTGCACTTCTGCGGAGGCGCAAGCTGCTCCACGCCCACAGCGGCTTCACCGCTTCCGTGAGGACTGGGAGGGCCGCGCTGCTGAGCTCCGGAGCTCAGAGAGACTGTGAGACCAGAGCACCCCCTGCCGCAGGAGGCCGACGGGCTTCGCGGCATGCACCGTGCACAGGGTCTGCCGGCTAGGCGGGAGCCCCTCCGAGCTACACTGGGGCACAGACTGGGCCTCTCTCCTGGGTTTGTCCGTATGTCGTAATTGTGCAAATAAACGCTCACTTAAAACAAACAAACATAGAAAAACATATCCCACAATCTTCACATAATAAAGTATATTTTAAAAACATAAAGTAGACACGTGTTAGGGGGAAAATGAGGTTCTCCTCTGGGGTCAGCTAAAAGAGAACCCCCTTCACCACTCATGAACAGCCTGAAGCAATCAGTGTCGCAGTGCGACGTTGCAAAGCTTTTTATTTTATTTTATTTTATTTTATTTTATTTTTAATTAATTAATTTTTGTCTTTTTGAGACAGGGCCTTGCTACACAGTCCAGGCTGGCCTTGAGCTCACTTTGTAGCCCAAGCTGATCTCTAACTCGCAAAGATTCTCCTGCCTCAGCCTCCCCCAAGTGCTGGGATTGCAGGTGAGCGCCACCACGTCCTGCCCCACATCTCAAAACTTTTAATGAGAGAGAAAAGGGGCAGGGAGAGAATAGAAGGGAAAACATTGGAAACAAAGCTTTTATAAATAAGGCAGAGAAATAGAGTTGAAGGGAGGGGAGGGAAGTTGAAAAAAAAATCAAGATCAAATTCAGTGTGATGAATGTGATCATCATGTATATCGAAAGTGTACCAGTAAAAAAAAAAAAGAAAAAGGGTACCAGTAAAATTAATTTTTAAAAATTATATATAGTTTTAAATGCTAACTATTCTAGTCTAATATTTTGATTCTCATAAATAATTTAAACTAATTGCTAAAATAAGTAAATAAATATAAATGGGATTAATGACTACAAACATTCATAATGACAATGTCAGTCGTCAGTTACTAAATTGAAGTATTCTTGGTTTAAATTGAAAAAAAAAGATTTGGTCCTATTAAATGTGTTCTGACAAGACATTAACATGTAAATGCTTAGCATTTCTTTCTTCATAAAGCTGCTAAGAGTTAAAATCCTAATGTATAATCTTTTTTTGTTTTTTGGGGGGGTGTTGGTACAGGGGATCGAACTCACGACCTTGCACTTGCCAGGCAAGTGCTTACACTGCTAAGCTAAATCCCCAGCCCCCCCAATGTATAATCTTATATGAAAGGGGGGCAGTTTCTTTGGCGGGCTCCTTGGGCCTTTGGGACTGTCCAAAAACTTCTCTCCATGACTAAAAAGACAGCTACCTGAATGTTACATAATTAAAATTTAAAAGTTAAGAGTTTTTTTAATGTCTAAATCAATCAAGGTTTTCGTTAAGATACTAAAGTGCTCTTTGTTAAACTTATAAAAACTAGATTAAAAACCAAGTTTTTGTGTTTTATCAAGGTAAATCTTGTGTTTTCTGTGGTTTTTTTTCTGATTACTTAAAAAGATATTAAAACAGCATTAAGAGTTAAAGTTTATTTAAATGTTGGCTTGTAAAATCTTCTCAATCATCACTTTGTAACTGGTTAAATAAATATCTTAGGTTATTACGTTCCATATATACATATGAAACTAAAGATGTATAAGCATCTAAAGACAAAATACGCCATGAGTTTCAGCTTTGTCTAATGTTAAAATGTGTAGAGTCAAGATTAAATAAATTTAATGCATACAAAGTAAAAAATTTTTAAGATAAATTTTGACCATTAAAATATAATAAAGCTATCGTAATAATTGTGTTTTGAGTACATTTTCAGATATTCTTTGCACTTTTAACTTGAACTTCTTTGAAATTGAGGCATAATTACATAGAATAACCTGCACAGACGCCACAGATTCCAGCAGGTGCATTTTGACTCATCAAAACATCCGGGTGATCCAGACCCCGAGGGGTCATCTCTGCCAGCCGCATGCCCCTCGGGCCCTTCACTCCTGGGGGCAACTGCTTCGCCATTTCTTTTTCCACGTACAGTTTGGATTGGGCTAGAATGTCATATACGTGCAATCAGAAAGATACATCATTCTTTTGCGTTTCCTTGTGCTTAGCAGGATTTTGCTTGGTGTCCGCAGTGCTGGGGACAGAACCCAGGGCCTCGCGCGTGCTGGGCAAGTGCTCTACCACTGAGCTGCAGCCTGCACCCACAGCAGGTGTCCAGAGCTGCCCCTGCAATATCTGAGCCAATTTCCACTTCTGCAGAGACCACAGTGTGCGTGTCCATTTCGACACTGATGGGCATCTCAGCATCTTCTAGTCTGGGGCTGTTATGAATTAAAGCTTCTGGAGGATTATACAAATTCCTTTGTAGAAATACATTTTCTTATCCCTAGATGGAACTTGTAGCTCATCTGGTAGGTGTGTGTTGAACTTTCTAAGAAATGGCAAACTTTCCCCGAGCAGGTGTGTCCCTTACACTCCCACTGAAAATGCATGGGATTTCAGTAGCTCCACGAGCTTGCCAGCCTTTCTTGTCACTGTGCTCGTGTGTGTGTGTGTGTGTGTGTGTGTGTGTGTGTGACGCTAAGGATGGAACCAGGTCTTCATCCATGCTAGGCAAATGCTCCACTGACACAGGGTCTTACTAAACTACCCAGGCTCGGTTCGAACTTGCAACTCTCCTGCCTCAGCCTCCTGAGTAGCTGGGATAACAGACGTGAGCCACACTGCTCAGCTTAATGATACATTTTGGTAAGCACAAGTTTTTAATTTTGATGAAGCCTAATTTTTTTACTTTTTAAAAATAGTGCTTTTGAAGTATCATCTGGGAAACTTTTGCTGACATAAAGGTTGCATAGTTTTAAAACCTTTATCATTCTTACTTTTGCATTTAGGTCTAAGCAGGTTAAATTAATTTTTGTTGTTGTTGTTGTTGTTGATTTTTTTTTTCTGAGACAGGGTCTTGCTATGTAGCTCTGGCTGGCCTTGAACTCAAGCAATCCTCCTGCCTCAGCCTCCCAAGTGCTGAGATTACAAGTGTTCACCACCATGTCCAGCTTAAATTAGACACCTCACATGAGTTAGGATCCAGGGTATTTTTCATCTGTATGAGTAAACAGCTGTCTGTCTACCATCACTTGTTAAAAGACTTTTGATGTCTCTGGTGTCTTCTTTGGTGCCTTTCTGACAATCAAATGACCATGTGTACATATTGGTCTATCTCTAGGCTCTCTTTTCTGCTTCATGAATAGTATTTGTCTATTCCACACCAAACCACACTGTACTGATTATGTAACGTTATAGTAAGTCTTGGACTAAGGCCAAGTAAGTCCTCTCTGTTCTTTTCTGAGGTTGTTTTGATAATTCAGGTGCTTAGGTTTTCTCTACATTTTATAAACAGCTTGTCAATTCCTTCCATCCTGCTTTCCTTCCTTCCCTCCTTCCTTCTGCCCTCCCTATCTCCTTTCTTTCTTTTCTTTTTAAAAAATTGATGCTGGAAACCATGAATAGTGGTGCACATCTATAACTCCAGAACTCTGGAAAGCTAATGCAGGGGGATCCTGTCTCAAAATAAAAAATGAAAAAATGATCTAGCAGTGTATCCTAGTGCAAACACTTTGCAGTCAATCCTCAGAACTGAAAGAAAAAAAAAGGTGCTGCAATTTTGCTTAGGATTGTTTTAAATCCTTAGACCTATTTGAAAATAACTAACACATAAACATGATCTTCCATAATTAAATTTTCTTTCATTTCTCTCTGTCATAAAGAAATCAGAGTGTATTGGGAGGGGACACCAAAGTCTGACTATTTCCCTTATAGACAAAATTATAATTTTTTTTCTGGTATCAGGAATCAAACTCAGGACCTTCTACCTGCCAGGCAGGCACTTATGCTGCTGAGCTATATCCCCAGCAAAAATTTTGAAATAGTATTTTAAAATATGCATTATAATATAAAGAAGATCAAAGTAATCTACACAGTTATAAGCTAGGTAATTGAACAAATAGCACTTTTTTTTTAGCACTAGAGATTGAACTCAGGGCCTTTGCACTGAGCTACATCCTCAGCTCTTCTCCCTCCCTCCACCCCCGCCCTTTTATTTTGAGTCTCACTAAATTGCTAAATGGCTTAGATTGGACTTGAGCTTGTGATCCTCTTGACTCAGCCACCCAGAGTGCTGGGACTAGAGATGTGCACCCTTGTACTCTGCTAGGAAACAGTATGTTATATAAAGTAAGCATGCAAGATGAAAATAAGATTTAAAAATGTTAAATATTCCCAAAGTAATAAAATAAGTAAAACTGCTTTTGTTGGCCCCAAAAGGGATAATTATTATTAGTATCCTGGATATCCTCTTAGAAACTTTATATTCACCTATGCAGGGTATTATGGTTTGTATATAAGTGCCCCCCCCACAAGACTCCTGTAGTCATGGAAGTGGCTGAATCTAACGTTTATGATTGATTCATTGTGTAGCGCTGGGATTGGCTGAGTGAGTTCTGCACCCGCCCAGGGATGGAGCCGACATACAATGTAAGGAGGTCGAAAGGAGACATGTTTCTTCTTTTTTGCATGGTTAGCTTTCGCAGCTTGCAGCCGCAGTGAACCGCTGCCCTCTCAGCCACTCCACCCTGCCTTGAAGCCAGCTGAGTATGGACTGGAATCTCCAGAATTTGTAAGAAATAAACCTTCCTTTCCCTAACTTTGGGTGTCGGGTATTTTGTCTCAACAATGAGCAAAAAAGTAACCAAGACACAAGGATACCTCGGAACTAAGTAATGTATATACAGGAAGATTGAATAGTGCCCCACAAGGAAAGACATAGTCTAGTCCTGGCGCCCTTGACTGGGACCTCATTTGGAGACAGAGTCTGTGCAGATGTAAGCTAGACCCGTGCAGTGCAGAGCATACTGTATTTTGGGAGAGTTCAGTGGCCGATGTCTGCAAAAGCAAGTGGGGAAAGAATCAAGACACAGAAGCCACGAGACGACAGAGGCAGGGTGGCCAAGGACAAGAGCTGCAGGTGGCCACCTGCAGAGGCTGAATGCGGCAAGAAGGGCTCTCCCAGAGCCTCCTAAGGGGTGTGGCCCTGCTCACACCTTGATTTCAGACTTCCAGCCTACAGAACTTTGAGAGAGTGCATTTCTGTCATTGTCAGCTACCCAATTTGTGGAAATTCAGTATGGCCTTGGGGAACACAATATGGTTCCACACTTGGCTTTTATCATGTAGTAACACAGGGTAGCAAACATCCCCACCATGGTTTCAGTTACTTGAGGTTAATTGAGACTTGAAAATATTAAATGGAAAATTCCAGAAGTAAATATTTCACAGGGCAGAATCAAGATGGCAGAGTGATAAACAGCAGCAAAAATCAGCCTCTCTGAGATCCAGTGCTGTGGTATTTTCATGAAGAGAGGAGGACACAAAGGCCTTTTCCCCAGGAAGCAGCTTCATTTGTGCTGGCACTGATTTAGCTGAGTGCTGAACATGGTATAGCTGCGCTCTTTTGGATAATTTTTGTGTCTTTGTCTCCCTTGCATGGGCATATACTAACACTTTACACTCTGGTTGGGTATACCTTGACATTCTACAATCTGACTGGGTATGATGTATGTTACAGAGTTACATCAGAACTTATACATGTTACACAAAAGCTGATATCACTACATTGTAAAAAGTTTCTGCCCCCAACACACTGGGAGAGGCCCTACCACACCAGAATTCAAATACTGGAAAATAACAATTCAAGGAAGGAAAAAAGTAGATCTTGGGGAATCAGGAAGGAACAAGAGAACTGAAAGCTACAGAGAAGTTTGAGAGATGGATCACTATATAGAGAAAAAAGAAACAGTCTGGACTCTCTCCTGGTTCCTGGTTCATGACTCATGGAGAAGGGATCCTGGCTCTGCAGAAGTAAGGTGAGTTCTGGGGGCTCTCGGGAGAAACAGTGGTGCACTGGGGTGGTGACATAGGCTCCAGGGAAAGCCCACAGTTGTGTTCTGCAGGAATAGTGTGAGATTTCACTCCAAGGGAACTCCTTCCACATGGCAGGCAACAGCCAGAGAGAGAGCCCAGCTCAGGCATCCACCACATTGCCAGAGAGTGCTTGGTCAGGTGCCATTCTGGGAAGAGACTGAGTGTTTGAACTTGGGATGCAGAACAGCAGCAGGAGGGACTCCCTTCAGGGTTCCCAGCATTACCTCCCCACAGTGACTAGGTGAGAGACAGCAAAGGGAGGCAGGCACAGACAGGCAGCAGCTGGAAAGAGACCCCCTGAGGGGGTTTGTGTGTCGGCCAGGAAGGACACAAGCCCCACCCTCATGGTAGGAGGCCAGGTCCAGCTTGAGTTGTGTTGAATCTGAAAGTGCTGGCATTGAGTACTTGAACACTCACCCTGCTGCTGCATCTGGCACATATCCGGGTTCTGACTGCCTTCCTAATCACCAGCACAAGCAAGGACACATCTTGATTGGACATTGCCACAGCTTGGGATAAACAGGGGGTGCTCTGGAATGGGGGAAGGGGGTACCTTACAAACCCACAGGCTGTAAGACTAGGAGAAAATCATGGATTGCTGCACCCCAAACCTGCAGATCCAGGGGGGGGAAAACTTATTTGAAAAATACAGAGAGTTTGTTTGTTTGTTATGGACTCTTTCTTTTTTCTTTCCTCTTTTTTCCTTCACTGGTTTATTGGAGCCTGGAGAATTTTCTGTTTTTCTTCCTTTTTATACCTTACCTCTTTCCTTTCCCCACTTTTTCCTTTCTTTTTCTCTTTAGTTTTTCTTATCTTTATTCTCCATAGTATTCTCTTTTCTGCTTATTTCTTCCATTTTTTTATCTTCTATTTATCATTTGTTTGTTCTGTTATTTTTGTCTAATTCTATAAATACCTTCTTACTCCTTAACAGAGTCCTTTGTCTCACTTCTTTCTCCCTATTCTCATGTCCCATTGTTTAATTTTTCAAAATTTTCCTCTTGCATTCTCCCATGCCCAATTTCTTATGTCTTTAATACTATAGCCATTAAGCTTTATTAATCTTTAGATAGTTATATCTGTGTTATCACTGGTGAATTTCTTTCTATCTTTAATTGTATAATTGTTGCATTTAGTACATATTCGCTGTGTGTCAATATCTGAATGGTCTTAGTGTTTACACTATAATTATGGATTTCTTCTTTATAGTTGAAGGTGGTTTTATTGGCTCATATAGTGCATCAATATCTAGTTTGTCTTGGACAATATTACTGTTGCTGATTTGCTTGATATTTCCAGGGTTGCATAATTGTTGCTATTAATGGACTTTCTCTGTAAGCAGATACCCTATTACCTTTGTGATATTAACAATACAGAAGTCCATTCCTGCAAAACAGGGTATTGAGACAATTGTACTGTATCTTTCTGTCTCAAATTAACAGAGGTGGTCAGATCTTGGGACTGAAGCAAAAGACTAGAGTTAGCCTCACCCAGAGTGCATGACTGAAAAGCAGACTAGCTAAAGAGATCTCCATACTAGCAACAAAGTCTTTCTACTATAAATTCCCCCAACCTAAGAACAAAGCAAAACAAAAGAGAAACATAAGAATACAAGGTAACACAGTGCCTCCCAATACTGCCAACTCCCCCAAAGCCTATCCTGGGGGCATGTAAGGAAAGGAAAGCAAAAGTCACAAACCTAAACTATTTGAAAAGATAACAGTTTAAAAAAAAAAAAAGATCATTGAGGTACTCAGTGGGATCACAGAAGATATAACTGAATAGAAAGTAGAAATATTAAAATGATCAAGGAGTTCACAGAAGACACTAATAAAAAGCTAGATGAGCTAAATGAAATGATACAAAACATGAATAACCAGTTTAGCAAAGAATTAGAGACCGTAAGAAAGCTCCAAACAGAAATCCAGGAAGCTAAAAATTATATTTAATGTATAGGTAGCCAAAGCAACCAATGTGAAGACAGAATATCAGAATTAGAAAAGTGGGATGCTTTCAAAGACCAGTTACTCAGAGACACCTTAGAGACAAGAGAACATGAAAAATTGATCCAATAGCTACTCTTTGATGCAAAAAAGAAAGAAAACACTAACTAAGATTAATTGGGTTAAGTGGAGAATCTTTTATGTACAAAGGGCATAAAAAGCTGTTTACAGAAATAATAGCAGAAAAATTTCCAAATACAAAGAATTAAAGAAACAGATAAGTGGGGCATATGGAGTCCCAAATAGCCACAATCAAAAGAAAAGCTCTCCCTGTCACATAATAGGCAAAATGCCAGAAGATCAACATAGAGACAGAATCTTAAAAGCTGTTAGATAAAAACAACAAATCAATTATAAAGGCAAACCCATCAGAATTACAGTAGATTTTTCAAAACAGATCTTAAAGTTCAGAGGGCCATGGAATAAAGAGTTTCAAGCCCTAAAAGATGACAGTTTCCAAATCAGACTTATGTATACTATAAAACATTTCTCCAAAATTGATGGAGAAATAAGGCATATCCATGACAAAGACCACCTCAAGAAATTCATGACCACTAAACCAGCACTCTAAAAAATTGTTAAGGATATCCTATAAAGACACGAGGATCAGGAATGATGGTGCACACCCATAATCCCAGCACTTGGGAGCCTGAGGCAGGAGGATTGCTGTGAGTTCAAGGCCAACCTGAAATATACAGAAAGACCCTATCTCCAAAAAACTGAGAGAAAAAGAGAGAGAGACCAATAATGCCCCAAAAAATCTAATGGAAGCCAAGCATGGTGGCAATCCCAGTACTTGGAAGACTGAGGCAGGAGGATTGCAGCAAGTTCAAGGCCAGCCTGGGCTATGTAGTGAGTTCAAGCCCAACCTGAATTACATAGTGAAACTATGTCTCAAAAAAAAAAATCCTCCCAAATTTAAAGACCCAGTCCAAAAATGGGCATCTGAGATGAATACACACTTCTCAGATGAAGAAATACAAACTGCAAATAAATATATGAAAAAATGTTCAACATCACTGGTAATTCAAGGGATGCAAATTAAAACAAAACTGAGATTCCATTTCACTCCAGAAAGAATGGCTACTATCAAGAAATCAACCAATAACAAATGCTGGTAGAGCTGTGGAGGAAAAGGAACCCTTTTCCACTGTCGGTGGGATGTAGAGTGGTGCAACCACTGTGGAAATCAGAGTGGAGATTCCTCAAAAAACTAGGATTGCAGGTCCCATTTGACCCAGTTATTCCCCTTCTGGGTATCTTCCCTAAGAATTAAAAACATCATACCACAGTGATATATTTGCACCCATGTTTATAGCAGCACAATTTGTAATAGCTAGACCTTAGAAACAACCTAAATGCTCATCAATCGAAGAATGGTGTAATGGTTATTCATTATGTCAATTTGAGAAGGTCAGAGTTTAACTAAATGAGTTAGCAGGGAGCCAGGGTCCTTACTTTACAAACTTCCTCAGCCTGTGCAAGAGGAGGTCATGGAGGTGGTGTGAGTGTTACACCCACTCTGGAGAGGGACACTGTGGTAGCCTGCTTACAATATAAGGGAGGAGAAGATGCTTGTACCCCTCACCCCTTTTGCTCTTGCTGCTTTTGCTGTCTTCTGCTGACTTGAACTGTTGCCCCTGTGCCACACCACCCTGCCTTGGAGCCAGCTGATTATGGACTTAAACCTCCACAAAATGTGAGCTAAATAAACCTTTCCTTCTTTAATTTTGAGTGCCAGGTATTTTGTCCCAGCAACAAGTGAAAGTAACCAAGACAAATGGATAAAAAAAGATGGGGTATTTTTATACAATGGAGTACTACTCAGCCACAAAGAATGATATACTTGAGACTTTTATAGGTAAATGGATGCAACTAGAGACCATACTCATAAGTAAAATATATCAGACTCACACATGTAAACATTGTATTGTCTCTTTCATGCAAGAAGTTGAAAAAATTATATATATATATATATATATATATATATACACACATATATATGTTAAGATAGTTATACTAATTTCTCTTAGTTCATTGAAAACAAAGGTTTGTGCAAATACTGTTTGGACAATTAAATGTAGATATCTTGTACTCTGAGAAACTAATTTAAAGATAACAATACATAATGTATTAACCATTATTACCCTCCATCTTGTTTTGAAATTTTGGGGTTTATTTTCTCTTTAAAATAAAAAAAAGATCTAATAGAATGAATACACCATGCAGGGTGAACAGTTAAGCAGAATGGAGAGAGAGAGAGAGAAAAAAAAAAAGAAGATCAGCAACAGGAAAATGAAGCAATGCTAGGATACATCAATATCTCTCAGTAATGACTCTCAGTGTGAATGGTCTCAATTCCCCAATCAAAAGACATACATTGGCAGAATGGATCAAGAAACGAAACCCAACAACATGCATGTGTTGGTTACTTTTTTCTTGCTGCCGGAACAAAATACATGACATCCAAAGTTAAAGGAGGAAAAGTTTACTTAGCTCACTGTTTGTGGAAGTTTTAGTCTATAATCAGCTGGCTCCAAGGCCAGGTGGTGTGGCACAGGGGCAACAGTTCATGGTAGTGGAAGACAGCAAAAGCAACAAGAGCAAAAAGGGAGGAGTGCAAGAGAAGACTCATTCTGTTCCTTATATTGTCCCCAGGCCACCCATCCTAGGGTGGATATAGCACTCACACCCATAATCCCAACACTGGATAATGAATCAGTCGCAAACTCTACAAGTCTGCCCCCAACACCACATGAGGCTTTGGAGGAACATCCAGACACAAACCGTAACAATGCAGTATACAAGAAACACGTTTAATTTAAAAGGAAACTCACAGATTAAAAATCAAAGGGTAAAAAAAAAAATCACTATTCATGTAACAGGAATCCAGAAAAAAAGCAGGAATAGCTATACTAATTTCAGATAAAGTGGATTTCAAGCCAAAACTGACCAGAAGAAGCAAAGAATGTCACATCATATCAGTTAAGGGAACAATCCAAATGGAATAGGTAAAAATTATAAACACATATGCACCAAACACCAGCACCCCCAACTTCACAAGCACACTATTTGACACAAACAGATAAACATCAATGCAGTTATAATGGGGGACCTCAATACTCCTTTGTCACAAACCCATTAGACAAAGATAATCGACAAAAATATATCAGAACCAAACCTTCAAACAAATGGACTTGACAGGTATCTACAGTGTTTCACCCAACTACCACAGAAAACACACTCTTCTCAGCAGCACATGGAACTTTTTTCCAAAATAGGCCACATACTAGCCCATAACATGCTTAAGGAAATGCTAAAGAGTTGATATTAGGAAGCATGACTTGGGACAACTTCACTTACCTGGGTGACAGCCTCCTACAGCAGCCACTCACTTATGCCAGGACCTTGCTATGTAGTCCAGGTTGGCCTGCATCTCACAGCCATCCTCCTGCAACAGCCTCCTGCCTTAGTGGAGGGAGGACAGGCATGCACCACCACAGCCAGCTGCAGATATCATTATTATCCCATTTCCAGAGCCTCAGAAGTTCCCAGATGCCCAGAGAAAACTCATCTCCATCCAGGACAGTGGAGCAGGATGCTTGAACTGGAAAGAACCAGAGACATTGTGTGTCCAAGCTTGGATTTTTGTCATCATTTACTAAACAAGAGAGCTTAACAAGCTGATTACACAGCCAAAAGAAAAAAAAAAGAATTCATATTGTATCACACATATTATCAGATCATAGTGCAATGAAACTAGAAATCAATGGCAAAAGAAAGCACAGAAATTTTACAAACACATGGAAATTAAACAATACTGTCTTAAATAATCAACAGGTCACAGAAGAAGTTAAGGAAGAAATTAGACTGTTCATAAAATCAAACCATAATGCCAATACAACATACTAGCACCTATGGGACACAATGAAAGCAGTCCTAAGAAGGAAGTTCCTAGTTGTGAATGTCCACATCAGAAAAACATAGCAAGTTCAGATAACCTAATGATGCACTTCAAGGTCCCAGAAAAACAAGATCAATCCAAATCCAAAGCTGGTACAAGGAAAGAAACTATAAAGATCGGAGCAGAAATTAATGAAAGTGAGGTTTAAAAAAATATAAAGAATCAATGTATCAAAAAGCTGGTCCTTTGAAAGAATAAACAGAATAAACAAACCCCTAGCCACTCTTACCAAAAAAGGAGAAAGAGCTCTTCCTCTTCCTGTAAGCAACCTGAGGGGACCTATGAAAATGGTTCGCTATTCTCTTGACCCAGACAACCCCACAAAATCATGCAAATCAAGAGGCTCAAATCTTCGTGTTCATTTTAAGAACACCCGTGAAACTGCCCAGGCCATTCAGGGTATGCATATCCGAAAGGCCACCAAGTGTCCGAAGGCTGTCACACTGAAGAAGCAGTGTGTGGCATTCTGGGGTTACAGTGGTGGAGTTGGCAGGTGTGTCCAGGCCAAACAGGGGGGCTGGACCCAGGGTCGGCAGCCTAAAAAGAGTGCTGAGTGTTTGCTGCACATGCTTAAACATGCAGAGAGGAACGCTGAACTGAAGGGTTTCGACGTAGATTCTCTGGCCGTTGAACACATCAGGTGAACAAAGCATCCAACGCACTGCCTCACTTACAGAGCTCATGGCCAGATTAACTCATGCATGAGTTAACTCCGCCTGCCACAGTGAGAGTATCCTTACTGAAAAGGAACAGATTGTTCCCAAACCAGAGGAGGGAGTTGCACAGAAGAAAGAGATACCCCAGAAGAAACTGAAGAAACAAAAACCTATAGCACGGGAATAAATTAAGCATAAATGCAAATAAAAGTAATGTTGTTTGAAAAAATAAAAAAGGAAAGGGGGGGAAAAGGAAAGAAAGACACAAATCAATGCAATTAGAAATGAAAATGGAGAAATATGATGGACTCTGCTGAAATTCAAAAGATTATTAGAAACTTCTTTGAGAACCTGTAGTAAAATAAAATGGAGAATTCAGAAGAAATGGGTAGATATCTTTAGATACATATAAACTACCAACGCTGAACCAAGAAGACATAAAAACCCCAAATAATCCAATATTAGGCAATAAAATTGAAGAAGTAATTTAAAACGCTACCTACTAAAAAATGCTTAGGTCTTGATAGATTCACTACCAAATTCTACAAGAACTTTGGAGATGAAATGCCAATATTACTTAAACCCTTTAATGAGATCGAGAGGGATGAAATACTCCACAGGTCATTCCTGGAAGCTACCATTATCCAGATTCCAAAACCAGACAAGAATCCAACAAAAAAAAAAGTGAACTACAGGCCAATCTCTTTAATGAACATAGACACAAAAGTCCTTAGCAAGACACTGGCAAACAGAATGCAACAAATCATCAAAAAGATTATACTTCATGGCCAAATAGGATTCATTCCAAGGATGTGGGGATGGTTCAACATACACAAATCAATAAATGCAATACATCACATAAACAGAAACAAAAACAAAAGCCACACGACCATGTCAATTGATACAAAAAAAGTCTTTGACAAAATCTGGCATCCATTCATGATAAAAACTTTGGAGAAAATAGATATAGAAATTGACCTTATCTCAATTCGATAAAAAATCATATAAGGCAAACCAATGGCCAATATCATATTAAATAGAGAGACGTTGAAAGCCTTTCCCCTAGAGTCAGGAACAAGACAGGAATGTCTGCGATCGCCACTGCAGTTCAACATAGTTCTTGAAACAGCCAGATCAATCAGGCAAGAGAAAAAAATAAAAGGGATATGGATAGAAAAGGCAGAAGGCATGATCCTCTACATAGAAGACCCAAAAATTTCCACAAAAGGATTCCTA